>PVIY010061647.1:0-11170 GCA_004026745.1 Myrmecophaga tridactyla | reverse complement strand
CTTTTCCAAATCTCCAAAGTACGTTCTTGGAATTTTGATTGGTACTGTGTTGAATGTGTAGATCAATTTGGGGAGAATTGTCATCCTAACTATATTTAGCCCTTCTATCCATGAGCAGGGAATGTCTTTCTACCTATTCAGATCTCCTTTGATTTCTTTTAGCAATGTTATGTAGTTTTCTGTGGACAAGTCCTTTACGCCCCTAGTTAAGTTCATTCCTAAGTATCTGATTCTCTTCGTTTGTATTTTCAGTGGAATTTTTTCCTTAACTGACTCCTCAGCTAGGTCATTGCTTGTGTATAGAAATGTTACTGATTTTTGCACATTAATTTTATATCCTGCCAGCTTGCTGAATCTGCTTATTAGCTCATGTAAATTTACTGTAGATTTCTCAGGACCTTCCAAGTATAGTATCATTTCATCTGCAAATAATGAGAATTTTACTTCTTCCTTTCCAATTTGGATGGCTTTTATTTCTTAGTCCTGCCTGATTGCTCTAGATAGAACTTCTAGCACAATGTTGAATAATAGTGGTGACGGTTGGCATCCTTATCTTCTACCTGATCTTAGGGGGAAAGCTTTTAGTCTCTCTCCATTGAGTACAATGCTGGCTATCCATTTTTCATACAGTTCTTTTATCATATTGAGGTAGTTACCTTTGTTTCCTTCTTTTGGAGTGTTTTTATCAGAAAAGGATGCCAAATGTTATCAAATGCTTTTTCAGCATCAAATGAGATGATCATGTGATTTTTCCCTTTTGATTTGTAATTTGCTGTATTACATTAATTGATTTCCTTGAGTTGAACTATACTTGCATTCCTGGTATAAACCCCACTTGGTCATGGTGTATAATTCTTTTAATGTGCTGTTGATTTTGATTTGCTAATATTTTATTGAGAATTTTTACATCTATGTTCATTACGGAGATTGACCTGTAGTTTTCCTTTCTTATAGCATCTTTACCCAGTTTTGGTATTAAAATGATATTAGCTTCATAAAATGAGTTAGGTAGTGTTCCTTTTTCCACAGTTTCTTGGAAAGTTTGAGCAGGATTAGTGTTAGTTGTTTCTGGAATGTTTGATGAAATTTCTATGAAGCCATCTGGCCCTGGACTTTCCTTTGTAGGAAGGTTTTTGATGACCGACTGAATTTCTTTACTTGTGATTGGTTTGTTGAGATCTTCGCTTTCTTCCTGAGTTGCTATAGCATGTCTATGTGTCTCTAGAAATTTGTACATTTCGTCTAAGTTGTCTGTGTTGTTGCTGTATAGTTGTTTATAGTATCCTCTTATGATTTCTTTTATTTCTTCAGGGTCTGTAGTAACACACCCCTTCTCCTTTCTAATTTTGTTTATTTGCATCCTCTCTCTTTTTTTCTTTGTCAGTCTTGTTAGTGGCCCATCAATTTTATTGATTTTCTCGAAGAACCAACTTTTGGTTTTATTGATTCTTTCTATTGTTCTTTTGTTCTCCCATTCATTTATCTCTGCTTTAGTCTTTGTTATTTCTCTTCTCCTATTTGCTTTTGGGTTAGTTGGCTGTTCTTTCTCAAGTTCCTCCAGGTTTGCTGTTGAGTCCTCAATTTTTGCTCCTTCTTGTTTTTTAATATAGGCATTTAAGGCAATACATTTCCCTCTCAGCACAGCCTTTGCCTCATCCTATAAGTTCTGATAAGTTGTATTCTCATTTTCATTCATCTCCAGATAGCTACTGATTTCTCTAGCAATTTCTTCTTTGACCCACTGGTTGCTTAAGAGTGTGTTATTTAATCTCCATATATTTGTGAATGTTCTCATTCTTTGGTGGTTATTGAGATCCAGCTTCATCCCATTGTGATCAGAGAAAGTGCTTTGAGTAATTTCAATGTTTTTAAATTTATAAAGACCTGTTTTGTGCCCCAGCATATCATCCATGGAGAATGTTCCATGATTACTCTAGAGAAGAATGTATAACCTTGTGCTTTGGGGTACAATGACCTATATATGTCTGTTAGGTCGAATTCATTCATCAAGTTATTTACTTCTCTATTTCCTTGTTGATCTTCTGTCTGGTTGTTTTATCTATAGAGGAGAATGTTGTATTGAAGTCTCCTACTATTATTGTTGAAACATCTATCGCTCCCTTTCATTTTGCCAGTATCTGTCTCATGTACTTAGGAGCTCCCTGATTGGGAGCATAAAGATTTATGATTGTTTTATCTTCTTGGTGAATTGACCCTTTAATTCGGTATAGTGGCTTCTTTGTCTCTTATGGTGTCTTTATATTTAAAGTTTGTTTTGCCCAATATTAGTATAGCTAATCCTACTTTCTTTTGATTACAACTTGCCTGGAAAATCTTTTTCCATGTGCCCTCCTCCAGACCTTCCTCTCCTGTCTCTTTTTTTTCAGCCAGCAGAACTCCTTTTAACATTTCTTGTAGGGTGGTCTCTATTTAACAGATTCTTTCAGGACCCCTGTGAAACCTTTAATATCTCCTTCAATTTTGAAGGACAATTTGGCTGGGTACAGGATTCTTGGCTGAAAGTCTTTCTCTTTCAGAATCTGGGATATATCATACTACTGCATTCTCACCTCCTGGGTGCTAGTTGAGTAGTCTGAAGTCAGTCTTATTTGATTTCCCTTGTATGTAGTAGATTGTTTTTCTCTTGCTGCTTTCAGGATTTTCTGTTTCTCTTCAACATTTGACAGACTGATTAGTATGTGCCTTGTGGAAGGCCTATTTGGATTTATTCTGTTAGGAGTTCTTTGGGCTTCTTTGACTTGTATATTTATGTCCTTTATGAGGGTTGGGAAGATTTCCTCCATTGTATCTTCAACTACTCTTCCTAGCCCTTTACTCCTCTCTTCTCCTGGGACACCAACGATTCTTATATTTGTGCACTTTGTTTTGTCTATCATTTCCCTGAGTTCCCATTCAATATTTTCCATCTTTCTTGCTGTTTGCTGTTTTCAGTCTTCGCAGTCAGTTATCCTCTATATCACTTTTTCTTTCTTCTGTCTCTTCAGATCTGGTGTTGTGTGCCTCTAGTATGTTTTTTATTTGGTCAACGGAGCCTTTAATCTCCATGATTTCTACTATTTATTTATTCTTTCAAATTCCTCTTTGTGCTCTTCTACTGTCTTCTTGATCTCCTTTATGTCATTTGCTATCCCACTTATTTTATTAAGTAATGTATGAACATCTTTGATTAGTTGTTCCAATGTCTGTGTCTTCTGTGGTGTTTTAATTTGTTCATTAGGCAATGCTCTATCTGTCTGCTGTCTTCATCGCATGTAAACATCTTGATTGAGTTACTTTAGGAATTGATTTCTTTCAGTAGTCTAAGGCCTTATTTTTGTAGGATGGTTGTACAGCAGGTATCAGGGTATGGGGTGGAGCACTCAGTATGGTGATTTGTTTCAGGACAGAATGGGCGCAGGTTGTGGATGTTATGCTGATGCTTGTGAACGTGGGTGCCCAGCAGCCAGGGAGGATGTAGTTTTGAGGATGCACTGATCTAGGGTGTGTAACCCTGGTGTGCGCTAGTCTAAGGCATGGGGCCCTTTGTGTGCATGTATAGAGCCGTGGCATCAGGTTGGTCTTACGCCTTTTTGGATTGGGTCAGATGTGACCCGGCTACACAGATCGGCACTTTCTCAAAGCTGGGAGGTGAGGCTGAGGGCTGTGCGCATGTGAGGTTCTAGGACTGCTGTAAAGTGTGGTTCACAGAGCTGAATGACATGACTGGGGGCCTGTGTTCATGCTTGGGCCTGGGAGTGCCATAAATGGATGTCCTGCGCTCAATGAGTGTGGGGTGAGGCGGTGCGATACTATTAAATTAGTTGTTGTGCTGGTTTGTATCTGTGTGCACCCACAGAAAAGCCAAGTGCTTTAATCCTCATTCGGTATTATGGGGGGGGAGTAGCTTTTTTATTGTTTCCATGGAGATGTGACCCACCCATTCAAGGTGGGTTGCTTACTGGAGCCCTTAAGAGGGCGCCATTTTGGAAAAAGCTTTAGAGCCACCAGAAGCAACAGAGCCAACAGAATGAACAGAGCCCTGGGGAAGCTAGTGAAGATTTCTGGAGAGAAAGATAGCAGATGTCGCCATGTGCCTTTCCAGCTGAGAGAGAAACCCTGAACATCATCGCTTTTCTTGTACCAAGCCATTCTGTTTCAGGTGTATTGCATTCCAGCAACTTGCATACCAGAACAGTTGTTTCTATATGTTTGCAATGAATAATCCAAAAATGAGGTTAAGAAAACGATTCCATGTACTGTAGCACCAAAAAGAATGAAATATATAGGAATAAATTTAACTAAGGAGGTATGAAACTCATACACTCAAAACTACATAATGTTGCCAAATAAAATGAAAGAAGACCTAAATAAATGGAAAGACATCCTGTATTCATGGATTAAAAGTCAATATTAAGATGCTAATACTCCCCAAGTGGTCTATAAATTCAGTGCAAGCCTGTCAAAATTCCAAAGGCCTTTTATGGAGAAATGGAAAAGCAGATCCTAAGATTCATATGAGACTTGAAGGGGATTCAGAATAGCCAGAACTATCTTGAAGAAGAACAGATTTGGAGAACTCACACTTTCCGTTTTCAAAACTTACTACAAAGCTACAGTAATCAAAACACTGTGATACTGCCATAGGATAGATATATATTCCAATGGAATAGAACTGTAAGTCAGATATAAGCCCAAAAATCTACAGCCAATTGATTTTTGGCAAGGGTACTGAGGCCATTCAGTGGTGGACAGAATAGTCTCTTCAACAAATGAAGCTGGGAAAAGTGGATATCCACAAGCAAAAGAATGAAAGTGGACTGCTATCTCATACCATAGTGAAAAATTAACTCAAAATGGGTAAAGAACCTATATATAAGAGCTAAAACCTAAAATTTATGAATGTAAACATTTATGACCTTGGATTTTGCAGTGGATTCTTATATGATACCAAAATCACAAGCAAGAAAAATGAGATAAATTGAACTTCATCAAAATTGAAAATTTTGTGCATCAAAGGATGCTATCAAATTCAAAAGACAAAATACAGAATGGCAGAATGGGAGAGAAAATATTTGCAAATCATATCCAATAAGGGTCTAGCATCCAGAATACATAAAAAACAAACACAACTCAACAATAAAAAGACAAATAACCCAATTTAAAAATTGGCAAAAGTGCAGTGCGATGGTGGCTCAGTGGCAGAATTTTTGCCTGTCATGATGGAGACCAGGATTTGATTACCGGTGCCTGCCCATGCAAAAAAAAAATTGGCAAAGAACTTGCATAGATATTTCTCCCAAGAGAATATACAAATGGCCAACAGGCACATGAAAAGATGTTCTCCATCATTTGTCATTAGGGAAATGCAAATCAAAACCACAATGAGATACCACTTCACACTAGGGTAACTATAATAATAATAATAAATATTAAAATAACTGCTGTTGGCGAAAATGTGGAGAAATTGAAACAGTCACTGTGGAAAACAGTTTGGTACTTCCCCAAAAGGTTAGATGTAGAATTACCATATGACCAGCAATTCTACTCCTGGATATGTACCCTGAAGAATTGAAAACAGATATTAAAACAAGTACATGTACACAAGTGTTCATAGAAGCACTATTAGGCAAAAGGTAGAAATGATCCAAATATCCATCAGTGTATATATGGACAAGCAAAAGTGGCATATCCATGCATTGGAGTATTATTCAGCCATAAAAAAGAATGAGGTACTGATACAGCTACAAGATGGATGAACGTTGGAAACATTATGCCAAGTGAAGGAAGCCAGACACAAGAGGTCATATATTATATGATTCCATTTATATTAAATGTTCAGAATAAGTAAAGCCATAGAGACAGATGATTAGTGGTTGTTAGGAACTGGGGAGAGGGGAGACTAGAGAGTGACTGCTAAACAAGCACAGATTTTTGTTCATCTGGTTATATGGTTGATTGACCATTTCCAAACAAAATGTAACTAGTTCATTTTGCATTGTATAAACTCAGCCTCTGTTCCCTTTTATCCTCGATTTCTTAGCCAGATGATGTCTTCTTCAAAGTAATTCCTCCAGGAGCTTTTTAGACCTTCCTGTCTTATTCCTATAAGGCTCACTTTACTTCTAGACCTCCTAAGACCTTGTTACGGAAAGTGTGTTTCATGGATCAGCAGCACTATCATCACCTAGGAAATGGTTTCAAATACAGAATCTCAGGCCCCAACTACATTTTAACAAGAAACTTGGGGGATTCTTATCACACTGAAGTTTGAGATGCACTGCATTAAGAAGGATAGCAATTTTCCAGACCCTGTTAATCAGTGAAACAAAAGGGGTAGGATATATGCACTGTGCTTGGGCTTTGGAGTCAGACTCACCTAGATTCAACTTTTGGATCTTGTTCCTGACAGTTCTGGGAACTTAGACAAATTATTTGTGATCTCTGATTCTTGGTTCTGACACCTGAAATTTGTAACTTATGTTACCAAGTTTTTTGTGTAAGAATTAAATATATGCAGGATATACTCACAACGGATTCTTAATAGATGTTAATCTCCTTCATCCATTCCCTACCAAATAACTATTCCTCATACTTGATGGTTGTCTTTTTAGCTTTTCAGATCATTCAAAGCAATGATTATGCACTTTTTATATGTTCAGAAATGGCTTGAATGTATCTAAATATATACTTTCAGAAAAATAATATCACAAATAACCCAAGTAATAAAGTATACATAGTTGAAAGATTCTGATCAAATGCTCTGAAAAGTTCTGATGAATTAGAATAAAATCACTGATGAAATCAGTACCTGCTCCAACGCTTCTTCTGTCCTATCGTTTGAATGACAAATAACTCCAGGCTTTAGGCCAGACGTTGAAGTCAATGCATTATGTCTTTGACGACTTCTCACTTCCCAGGCCAACATCTTCCTTGCATTTTGATTGCACAATCAATGTCCCCATGTCACATCTTGACTGTCCGGAAGCTGCCTCTGGTGCTGATCCTGGCAGTCTAGTGTTCTATAGTGATTATTTCTCTCCATCAAAAGTTGCCTGTTCTGGGCCTCATGCTCTCTCATGTTGATGTAAGGTTCCCATTATGCCTTGAAGCGGTGGTTTCCAAAATGTGCTCCATGGACCAGCAGAAGCAGCAGCATCTGGGAACTCACTAAAAATGCAAATTATCAGGCCCTGCCCCAGACCTACTGCACTGGAACTTCTGAGTGTTGGGCTCAGCAGTCTCTAGGTTAAAAGGCCTTCCAGTGATACTCATGCTTGCTCAAGCTTCAGAATCACTGCATTAGAACTAACTACAGGATTCTGGACATAGAAGGAACTGTGGAGACTAAATATGACAGAGCCTCCCACTTGAAAAGACCCTTAGACATCACCTCATTTGGTGCTTCTTTACCCTGGCTGCATATTAGTATCACATGGCAGCTTTAACAAATACTGATGCCTGAGTTCCACCTCTGGAGATTCTGATTTAATCAATTATTAAATTGATTAATTATCACTTGGGCGTTGGGATTTTTCTACTCTCCCACTTGATTCTAATTTCCAGTCTGGGCTGAGAACCACTGATTAAAATCGGCCCTAGCAGCAAATTCAAATCACCTGGGAGCTCTAGCAATACTTACACCTGGGCCCCACTCCAGCCCAATTAAAACCAAATCTCCTGGGGTCTGGGCATCTGAAAGGTTTTAAAAGTCCTCTTCTCTAATATGGACTTTTTTTTTTTTTTTTTTGAGAATCACTCATCAAGTTTAATCCCCTCATTTTATAGATGAGGAAACGTGGAAAACTCTTGCCAAAAGTCCATGCTCGAAGGTCAGTATCTACTAATGTTCCAGGGCCTCCAGCTTGGAACAGACAATGCTAGAGAAGAAGATTAGGGATGGGAGGATCCCAGCTCTCTGACCAGCCCCTGGACATACCTGGGAACTTGGGGACTTCCCCCACCTAGTAGGTTGCCTCCCACTTCTCTTTGCCACCATCTCTGCCCTGGACAAGCTGCCACCGGGAAGCCCTCCTGAAAGGTGTTCAAGTTAGTGAGCAGGACGTCCTAGGCACACAGCAGGATCATTATTGAAGCTTATTTTTTATTGATTTGATGAATTCTGTTTTGCCCCAAAGGATTTACAAGAGTAGGGGCAAGGATTTTTGCAGCAGAATCTAATACAGTTTTAAAATGCCACAACCATCATTCTTAGGACCATAAAAGTGCTCTCGCCTAGATAAATGTCATCTTAGACCTAGGGCGTCACCGGGATTAAATGCTATTGGATTTTCCACCTGTATTTCTGATTTGCATGTTGTAAAAATAAACTAAAGATTTTACACAAAAATTAATTCTCAGTTTTCCGGATAGATTTTCCCAGTTCGCAGGAAGTCAGTCTGTCCTTTGGTAAAGAGGAGAAAGATAATATCCTGGCTGGGAGCTGGAAAAGACCACACAACAGTACCTACTTCACTGGAGTCTTCATTCACTGGGTATGGAGAAGACAGAAACACCTCCTACAATATTTAGGCATCCAAGCCTCTTCTCTTTGCCCCCTATATTTCGTAAACAATTCACAATTCCCATTTCTAACTCCTGCCAGGGTTTTAGTACTCTAGTTAAAAGTTCTTATGAACAATTAAAACCACCCCCCTTTTCACCCCCATAGCCTAAATAATGTGGCAGCTAATTTGTAGAAATCCAAAAGACAACACTAGAACTCGTGCCCTCATAGTATCTCTCATGGCTCAAATAATATGACTTATTGCTTCTATCAATAATGATCATTCTGTTTATATGTTTGACAATTTTTGAGGCATTCTTTCCTTTTTATTATGAAAAGTTTCAAATCTGTAGCAGAAATGAAATAATTTTATAACATCCATGTATCAGTTACTTAAATTCTGCCATTAATATTTTGCTGGACTTGCATTGTGTGAAAAAAAAAGAAATCACAGCTTCCTAACAGCTGTGTGACCTTGGGTATACCAACCTCTCTGGGCTTCCATTCATGTATCTATAAAACAAGGAGAACACTAGTGCCTCCATCATAGGGTTTCTAAGAGGATAATATGATTTAATACGTGTTTTAAAGCACTCAGTACCTGGCATGTAGTAAGCACTTTATAAATGTTTGTTTTGTTACCATTAAATACATTTCTTCTTGTCACCTTCTGCAAACATGGAAAAAAACTGACCAGTAGCCTCTTCATTAAAATAAAACCGAATCCCTAATGCATATTTAAAATCAATAACTAAATCACTCCTTAACTCTCTAAGACCTAGTTCCCATTCCATAAAGTATATTAGTCACTCTTTTTTTGAACCATCTCTAAATTTTCACGCAAATTTTAATGGAATAACCAAAACTAGGCACTTTTGGGGGGTCTGATTAATGTCTGTTCTAGTGGGAAGCCCTGAACTAGCCCCCTTAGCACCACTGAGTTCTCCTAAGGTTCATTTTCAACACGAGTGACCAACTGTCCTGATTTGTCCAGACTGAGGTGGTTCCCAGACTGTGGGACCTTTGGTGTGGAAACCACGCCAGCCCCAGGCAACCCAAAGACTAGATTTCAACCTGTCCTCAGCCTGTGGCCAGCTGGGCCCTCATGTCTTCTTAGAGGAGGCTTGGGGTGGCAGCCTGTTCCCGTCAAAATACATAACATTGAGGTACTGAAAAGGCCTGGCAACAACCAGTGTGCCTATAAAGAGGATCAGATTCATCACAACATCTTTACAAGGAGAATTGAATGAGTAAAGACAGGGGAAGATTGGAATGTTCCTTGTATCTAATAATCCACTTGTGTGAATTTGGATAGGTCTCTTGATCCTTCTGGATATGAGTTTTCTTATTTTGTAAAATGGGAATAATAGAAGGCTCATCTCACAGGGCAGTTGAAGACTTGTTGATATAATGTGTGCAGAAACAATTATTTATGTGTTGCTCTGCAAGGGCAGGAGAGGCAGCCTGCAATTGGGGGAAAATGTGGTCCTGAGTTAGAATCCTATTTCTTCCATTTTATAAATGTTTTGCTTTGGGCAAGTTTCCTTCCCTCTCTGAGCCCTGCTCTTCTCATCAGTGAAATTGGGAATCACCACCTCTCCCTTGCAAGTCTTTTCCGGCCCTGAGAAATCTCTGGGGAGATGCTGCTCATAGAACAAACGTGGTCTGTGAGGTTAGGGTTGAGGCCTGGACCTGAGCAGGTACCACATTCGTCCACACCTCTTCCCGGACCATTCCGATTGCATCTGGACCTGAGAGGGGTGGTTCCCGCAGCACAGCATTGCACATGTAATTGACACCACTGAATGTGGTGTTTGCAATGGTTAAAGGGAAATATTTGGTTATAAATGTGTTACAAGAATAAAAAATAAAACAAACAAACATAAGGCTGCATAAAAAAAAAACAAACAGTGAACCCTAGTGTAAACTAGGGGCCATAGCTAATAGTACAATTATAAAAATGTTATTTCATAGATTATTACAAAGGTGCCATACTAATGCAGAGTGTTAACGGGGAAAACCGTATGTGTGTGTGTGTGTGGTGAGGAAAGGATGTGGCAACTCTGTGTCTTCAAAAAAAAAAAATAACAAAATGAGTTTCTCAAACTTGGATGCATATTAGTATTATTTGAAGGAACGTAACAAAAATGACCACCCCCGTGATTCACTTCAGATTATTGAAATTCAAATATCAGGAGGGGGCCCTGGGATCATTGTTTGGTTTTCATTGAGCTGGAGGGAAAACATATGCAGCTAACCCAAAAAGCAGTTATCAAGAGAGGGCGGCTATTTCATTGACCCCACTCCTTCGCTGTGTCCTTCTGAGAGACATACTGAAAATGACTCTGTGCCCTCCCCCTTCTTGAGGAAGCTGTTTGGAGGCAGAGGGATGGAATGAGTGACTCAGCCAGCTCGGTCAGAAAGGAAGTGCCCCAGTGGAGCACACGGCCATCCCTCAGCTGCTTCAGGCCAAGCCTGGAAGTATTCTTGTTATTTCCCTGCTTTAGTTATTTTTTAAAACTTTTTTTATTGTATAGTATAACATGTATACAAAGCAAAGAAATAAAAAAGCAATAGTTTTCAAAGCACTCCTCAACAAGTGGTTACAGGACAGATCCCAGAGTTTGTCATGGGCTACCATACTATCCCCTCAGACTTTTCCTTCTA
>PVIY010061646.1:0-11150 GCA_004026745.1 Myrmecophaga tridactyla | reverse complement strand
TGGCTCCTCCTTGGGCCTTTCCCGCCATGACCTGCGATGCCAGAGTAAAGAGCGGATGGCGGGACCTCTGGCACCGTGGCCCAGCCCAGGACTTGGGTCTGTGGGGTCTGGGTGGGTACCTTGGTGGCTCCGTAGGCGGCTAGGAAGGGTCTGGGGCCGTTTTCAGCCTCGGAGGAGATGTTGATGACAACGCCTCTGCCCCTGCAGGAGGAAGCGCGTGGGTGGGAGGAGAGGGTCCTGGTGATGCCCCCACCAGATCTGAGACGCCCAGAGGGGACAGGGAAGAGCTGGAAACGTGGGTGGGGCAGCTGGGGAATGGAAAGGCCTGGAGGGGGACGGGGGTGGGATGGGAGGGTGGGTGGAGGGCCCAGCCAGGAGAGAGGGAGGCTGTGCTCACCTGGTAACCATCTGGGGCAGGATGATTCGGGTCATCTGGAGAGAAGCGTAATGAGCAGGGGTCGTTCCTTTCCCATCCTCTTACCTGCTCCCAGAGACTCCCACCCCAGCGTCCCCTCAGGGTACATTCCGGAAACACCCCCTCCGTGCCTGGTCCAGTGCTGGGGCTGGGGGTGGGGCCTGGACCACCCGAGTGCTCGGAGCTTCGCAGGCCCCAGGGGCTGCCCCCCGAGCCCGGCCTCACCTGGACCACCGACAGCACATTGCAGTTCACAATATCCGACAGGTTCTGGGGAGGGAAAAGTAGTCCGTCACCCCTGCTTCCCCGTCCTGCCACAACTTCTGCAGTCTTTTATTACCTAGATTCCTTTTTGTTACAGTCAAATATAAAATGGACATTTCAGCCATTTTTGAGGTTGTGATTGGGTGGCGTTAAGGACAGTCACAATGTACTGACGTCATCGCTATCCAAGTCGGAACATTTTCATCATCCCCAACAGAAACTCTGTATCCATTCTTCATTAACTTCCCATTCTCTCTCTTCCCTCCAGCTCCAGGTAACCACTAGTCTACTTTCTGTCTCTATGTATTTGCTCATGCCAAGTATTTCATATACGAGGAAATCACGTAATATTTCTATTTTTGTGTCTGGCTTATTTCCCTCAGCATATCATTTCAAGATTCATCATGTCACAGAACTTCCTTTTCAGGGCTGAATAATATTTCACTGCATGGTTAGAGCACGTTTTATTTGCTCAATCATCTGTTAATGGGACATTTGGGTTGTCTTCCCCTTCTGTTGGGAATGCTGCTGCCATGAGCATGGGTGTACAAGTATCCTGCTTTTCATACCTAGGAGGAGACTTGTTGGGTAAATGGTAATTTCTGAGGACCCCATAATGTTTTCCATAGCAGCTGCTCCATTTTACATTCCAGCAGCGATTCACTGTTTCTCCACATCCTCACCAACATTTATTTGGCTTTTTCTTTAATAGTAGCCCTCTAGCGCGTGTGGAGTGGTTTTGATATACATTCTCCCAATAACTGATGGTGTTGAGCATCTTCTCATGTGCTTATTGGCCGTGTGTTTGTCTTCTTTGGGAAGACATCAGTTTGAGACTTTGTCCAGTTTTTAATTGGGTCATTTGACTTTTGGCTCTAGTACATTTTCATAAGGAACACATTTTAAAGAAATAGTACTAATGCTAGAATTTAAAATGAACACACATTTTGACCCACAAACCCCACTTCTAGGAATGTGTTCAGCTCTGTGATATACACGCATGTGGAAAATGAGTATGTCCAAAGATTTTTATTGCAACACGTAATCCTAGTCACAAGTAACTGGCAGCACCCTGACTACCACTCAGTAGGGGGTGGTTGAATGCAGTGTGGCAGGTGCATGGGTTGCGGTGCAACAAGTAAAAGGAAGGGATCAGCTGTTTTTATCTGCAGGGAATGATCCCTAAAATATATAGCTACGTGAAAGAGGCAAAGCACAGAAAATGTGCTGCCATCTGGATAAAAGAAATACATTTATGCATATACATATATGTGCATATATATATATATATATATATACTGAGAGAAAAAAGACCCACACATTTTAAATTGGTGATCACTTTTGGGGAGCGGGATTGGAGAAAGAGGGGACAATCTCACCTATTTCATAAACTTCTCCTTCTGGATTTTTCTGTAGTATCTGTAACATTCTATGAAAGTATAGAAACCATCACAATTTCCTTAAAATGAAAACAACCCAAGTGTCCATCAACAGATAAATGGATAAACAAAATGTGGCATATACATTTTAAATAAATTTATACATTTAATAAATAAATGGAATATTATTCAGCAGTAAGAAGGACTGAAGTCTTGAAGCACATGACAACATGGATGAACCTTGAGGATATTACAATAAGTGAAATAACTCAGACATAAAAGGACAAATATTATATGATCTCACTGAAATGAACTAATTATAATATGTAAACTAGTAGACATAAAATATAGACTATAGGTTACCAGGATATAGAATAAGGACAAGAATGGGGAATGGTTCCTTAACATATGCAGAATGTTTAACTAGGATGAACTAAAACTTTTGGAAATGGACAGAGGTTATGGTAGCACATTATTGTGAATAGTTAACAATGCTGAATGGTGTGAGTGTGGTGGGAAAGGGAAGTTTAGAGTCATGTATGTCACCAGAAGGAAAGTTCAAGGTTAAAACATGGGAATGTATAACAGTGAATCTTGTAGTAGACAATGTCTGTGATTAACTGTACAAATATAAAAAAGTTCTTTCATGAACTAAAGCAAATGTATGACACTGTTACAAGGAGTCAATAATAGAGGAGTACATGGGGAAAATGTACTTAGTACAAAATATGGACCATAATTAACAATAGTATCTTAATATTCTTTCATCAACACTAACAAATGTACCACAGCAATACTATGGGTAAATAATAAATGAGAATAAGGGGTATGGGAGTATTTGGGTTTTCTTTTTATTTCTTTTCTGGAGTAATAAAAATACTGTAAATTTGATCATGGAGATGTACACACAACCAAGTGATATTATTGTGAGCCAGTAAAAGTATACTTCAGATGATTGTATATCTGAATAAAATTACATTGAAAGAAAATTATATGATAACATTTTAAGATGTTACCCCTAATGCTGGCAGTGGAGAATCACTGATTTGTGAGTGTTTTGCATGGATTTTCAAGAGACTGTCTTTATCAAAATGGTAGGCTTGGAGATCATGCCTGACAACTGCTCTCAGATGCCTGACATTTGAAAATAAATTCCCAAAACACAAAGGATGAAAAAAAGCATAACATATACCAACCAAGGAGCACAAATCTTCAGGGTACAGAGTGAACACAAGTATTGAACCTCCACTCGTATGAGAACTAAAATAGTGACAGTCTCCCAGATAAAATACACTCATCACCCTTGTCTCCTCCCCAGAGTTCACCACTGTCCTGACCGCTGCCCCCTCTAGAATAGTGGAATTATTCAACACGTGCTCTCTCATCTCTGCCTTCTTTTGCCTACCATGTTTGTGAGATACACCCATATTTTATAGAGCAGAAGCTCATTCACATTCACTGTTAGAATATTCCATTATGATATGACTATGGCAGGCTTTATTTATCCAACCAACCATTAATTGACCTTTAGGTTGTGTTCAATTTGGGGGAATCACAAACAAGTTATCTAGGAACAAGTATGTGATTTTTGGAACACATATGCACTCATATATAATCAGGAGTGAAATGGATGCATATTTACTATCTTAGGAGACATCCAAATGATTTTCCTACATTGTCCATATTTACATATCCACAGGCAGAGCATGAGGGCTCCAGTCATTCCACACCTTTGTCAATACTTGCATCGTCAGTACATGTAATGTTAGCCATGTTAGTGGAATGGCTGGAGTAAGTCTGAGTCATAGAGTACAATTCTTGGTCTATATCATGGGGCTTGGTTAGCTAATGAATTTGTTTAGAATGGATCCTGAAGAACAGATCACTTTAATCCAAACAAGGTTGGAGATCATTCAGAAAATGGACTCAGTTCTGAAGAAGTCTACTTTATTTAGACTTTACCCTAACTCCTGGATTAGGGCTCATGAGGGTCTCAATAAAAAGCCTGGGTGGGGAGGGGTGATGGGTTTCAAGACTTTGAACTACATTATGTGTTGTTCATAATCAAGAGTATGTTGAAAGCTCTGCTTAAATTCTTAAACCCCTCACCACCTTAAAGGTTAACATAGCTCTGAATGTCTTGGATGTTCTCCTCTCTGAAATCTTGATGCGACAATTCCTCACCACCTTGGTAATTTTATAATGCCTTCAAATAGTCATTTTATCCAGCAGTGCGAAGTGTTCTCAGTAGCAAGCTTAGCTGAAACACACAACTTCCTCTAATACTAGAAGTGGAATAAACAACTGGCCTCTCTTTTAATTTTATAAGGTGAGCATACTTTTGAAATAATAGTTAAGATTTTTGAAATTCATCATCATCTTCTGATTTGTTTATATATGACAATAAGAGCTGACATTTATTAAGCACAGAATGGAGGTTTAGGTGCATTATTTCAGTTATTTGCATCATTCCATTCCACTCTCACAACAACCCTATGAAGCCAGAAAAATGATCCATTCCCATTTCACGGATAGGAAACTGAGTTTCAAAGATATGAAGTCATTTACCCAAAACCACACCTGATAGAAAAATGGAGCTGAAGATTTTTCTGTCCATGTATCCATCATCAGGAAGCTACTGCAGGATATGCTGCAGTAAAATGAGGGAGTAAACCAGAAAATGCTGTGACATATGATAGAGAAAATGGGAGCTTCCTAGGGTGAAGATGAAAGAAGGTCCCAGGATGCCCAGCACTAGAGTTCAGTAAAGAAATGAGCAAGACAGAAGGCTCTTGGAGAGATTTCTTCAAAAAGGTGAAATTTGTTAGGATATATGATGTAGTTGAGTGGTTTTTAAAATATATATATATATATATTTTATTTAGCTTACATATTGGAGTTAAAGTGGCACTAAGTACAGAGAAACCCAAGCAGATGAAAATTCAAGATAATTACTAACTACGAGGAGAACAAAACAATGTTCAATAAAGGGAAAGTAACCTCAGCCCATGACATGTCTCAGCTGTGGACAGTGTTTTCATATTCCCGATAATGTGACATTGTAGCTCCATCTATGAAATATACTGGGGGATGGGAGGCCTGGAGGGTGTGGGTTTGTGGTGGGAGCAAATATGTATGTGAAAGAGAAATAGTTGCTAGACAATGGCTAAAACTGAAAAAAATCAAGATGTATCCTATGCACATTGTCTTTAAAGGCATGAGGTTATCTATTTTTAACAGTTGGTAGTGGTAGCCTCCAGGGCAGTGGTTCTCCACCAGGGGTGACTTTTGCCCCCAGGGGACAGTTGTCAATGTCTGGAGACATTTGTGGTTGTCACAACTGTAGAGGGGGGTGCTGTTGGCATCGAGTGGGCAGAGGGCAGGGGCACTGCCCACCATCCTGCAATGCACAAGCCGGCCCCCCACAAGGAGTTATCCAGCCCTGTTGTCAGTAGTGCCGATATTCAAGGATATGCTTGAGAGAATGGAAAATGAGATTGGCACATATCATTTTCTTTAACAAGCCCTGTAGAGCTATTTGACTCTGTATCTAACTAGGATAAAAATGAAAACTAAAGGAAATAGTATTGAAATTAGCAAAAGAAATTGGCAGCTGAAACTCAAGTATGAGTGTCACATCCTATCAGAAGTGGGAGCATGTGTGTGGAGGTGATTAAGAGAAGTGAAGCTGTGGGTTTAAGAGGGTCCCAAATAGAAACTTACAAATCCACAGCCTGGGAAGGCAGGCCCTGGTTTTCCCAGGTGGTAACTCCTTGGAGTGAGCAGCAGGGAATACAAAAGTCAGAACCAGGCCCAACCTGGACAGTATATATGTGGGGCACTGCAGAAGAGGGAGAGCCCCACCAAAGGTGCCTCATTCACCTGGATGGCAGCACAGATTTGTTGCTTTTAAAACAATGTTCCACATGACATCCAGGGCTGTGAGTCTTCCTGGTGACATGGGACATGAGTCCCAGGGATGAGCGTGGTTCTGGAACTGTGGAATCAACAATGCCTTCCTGACCAAAAGGGGGAAAGAATCATAGCAAAATAAGGTACCAGTGACTAAGAGTTCAGACGAGAGTCCAGAAGTTTTTCTGGAGGCTATTATTTATGCAAGCTTCAGCTAGATATTGCTGATTACCATAGTTTGCCAAACCCCAAATTTAGGAGCCAAAGGGTTAAAACAAGACCTGCAGAATTTGTTGGGAGCAGCTGGCATCCCTGGGTGGGCAAGAAACTGAGGAGATTGTTACTTGCTTTGTTTGGAACAGTCTGGGAGGAACAGAATGTTCCTTTACCCCCAATGGTTACATTAAGTATGAAGAAAGTTAAGTACTTTGTTTCCTCAGGAAAAGTAGGCATGCCTTTTGTTACCCTGCAGTATATAAGCAGGATCTGGTTCAGAATAAGGTTGTCTGTTGTTTGCTAAAGTTAAGCTTCAGACCCCCTGATCCTGTCTGTTTGTCTCTTTCTTTCTTTCAGTCTCTCTCTCTCTCTCTTTCTCATCATTCCTTAATATCCTTCAAGCTCCATTTCATAGGAAGCAACATCTGGCACCCAATGTGGGGCTTGAAGAACACTCCAAAACAATGTTAAGGAACCAAGGAAAAGTCTCCATTAGAGGGACATGTGTCCAGCTGATAGAAGAGGACTTGAGTCATATTGGTTAGTAAGCATTTTCCTTGGAGCATCAGGGTAACGGGTAATCACAATAAGCAGCTGAGGGAGTATGTCAGTATGTATGTTTGTATGTTTGTGTGTTGAAAGCATTGTTAGGGTGCCAATACAAAAATAAGGCTTTGATAAAGTTTAAAAGTTACTTGTATTTTGAAGAAAAAGACTTTGTTGATGAAACGAAGAGCCTAAAGCAGACTGCCCATAGTGAGATGGGAGACATTGAGGGAAAAGGAGTGGAGAAAGTTCTGAGCTGAAAACATTTTTCCATAACAATACAGTGAGGCCACATGGGGCAATAACAGAAGAGAGTTTAGGAAAAATAAAGAAACTAGGTTCTTGTTGTTAGGAAGAAAATAGTAAAGGGAAATAGTTACTAGCATAAGGATGACACAGACAGGAAATAGTCAGAGACAAGGTAACTAGTTGGGAAAAAGAGGCTAAAAAAGCTTCTTCAAAAAAGGAGCTATTTCTAAAAAAAATAAGAGAAAAATTGAGAGAATATTTGGAGTAATTAAAGGAAGCAAAGAGTCTGTGTTTTATCAAAATAACTTATGTTAACTTTTATCATGTCATTATCTGTATAAAAAATATTTTCTCCTGGGTATCATTATACTGGCAAAAAACTGTTTCTTTTCTTGCCCCAAACCAGGAGGCTTAATCTATTAATCTAAGGAATATTGCTGTAAATGAATCTATTATTGGCTAAATAATATTCAAATCATATAAATACCTAAATTCCTTTAACCCAAAATATCTTAATGCTTTGTCCAGTGTTTATATAAACTACATATGTATAAACTAAATTTATCCCCAAATAACCATGGCTTATGTTGGGAGCAGATCAGATTTGAGGGCTGAATGCAAGGAAAAAATCTGCTTGTGGAGTCTGTTTTGTTCACCTGATGTTGCCATTACATGCAACTGATGTTACTATTGCATGACCTTGGTAAGAAACAGTTAAAACGTGCACTCTAGCTGGGAGGTCTGGCTATCCTCCCAGAAGGAAGTGTACCTTAATAAAGATATCTAGGTCCCAGGAAGCTCCTCTTGGTCCCTAGCCAGTTCCCAGAGGACCCAACTGGGCCCGGTCATGTAAGCAAATTGGAATTTGGCCACTATTGTGGGAAAATATCATAAAAACTGCAAGCAATAAATTTAAAATCACCAAAAATGCACAGTCAATTATAAAGAATCCACATTCTTGCATTCCTTAAAAAAATTTTTTTTTTAAAAATTCATTAAAAAAAAAATCTGGTCATTTGCTATGGGTACCCAAATGGTACTCTATTGAAAAGGTTGGGAAACTGCCTTGCAGGCTTAGCTCAGGGCCCCAGGACAAACAACATGAGCCAAGCTCCATAGACACATGGTTTTGCAACAGCAAAAACCATGCATTCCAATCTTAGAGTTAAAAGCTGCAACTTGCAGTAGTGCTGCAATAGATCTACCTGCAGCTGAGTATACTTTACTTCAACCTGAAATGGGCATTCAATTAATTAGCACTGGAGTTTCTGGCCCTCTGCCCAACCATACTGTTGGCTTAATAATTGGAAGAAGTAGTTTAACTAAGCAGGGTCTATTGATACAAATTGGTTTAATTGACAGTGACTATAATGAGGAATTGAAAATTATGGCTCAATCTTTACTGCCTTTTCAAATTAAAACTGGGCAATGCATTGCTCAATTACTACTCTTACCTTATCATGTTCCTCCTTCTCTGCCTTTTATCCATCAAGGAGGTTTTGGGTCAACTGGAAATGAAATTTATTGGCAGACATTTATAGGGGATGACTGCCCAGAAATTACTATTACTATAAAGATAAAACTTTCCTGGGATTGCTTGATACTGGAACTGATGTAACTATCATAGCTAAAAGATATTGGCCCCAGAATTGGACATTAAAAAAGGTACCTACTGTTTTTACCGGCATAGGTACCATGACTGATATTTATCAAAGTACTGAAACATTTGAAGTAATCAGCCCAGAAGGAAAAAAATCAACATTACGACCTTTCCTGGCAGATGTTGGTTTGAATCTCTGGGGCAGAGACTTGCTTTCGCAGTGGGGAGCATATTTACATATCCCTCACTTATCAGATAAGGCAGAACAGCTATACTTGAAGATGCAGTTTCAAAACTCTAGGCAAGCAAGGGATTATTGAGGTTTAGGATATTCTAAGGAGTAGACAAAGATATATGGGGGCCATTGAAACAAAGGGCATAATTACCCCAATAACATGGCTTATTACAACACCAATATGGGTGGATCAATGGCCCTGTCCTCAAGAAAAATTGAATGCCCTTCATAATCTTGTTCAAGAGCAGTTACAATTACAACATACTGAACCTTCCCAAAGTCCATGGAATTCTCCAATTTTTGTCATTAAAAAGAAATCTGGGAAATGGAGAATGCTGACTGATTTAAGAGCAGTAAATAAAGCCATGAGCCCTATGGGTGCACTTCAACCAGGGGTTCCTCAACCCTCTATGATTCCTCAATCTTGGAAATTGGTTATTATTGATTTAAAAGACTGCTTTTTTACTATCCCTTTGCATCCAGTGGATAAAGAAAAGTTTGCTTTTTCTGTTCCGGCACTGAATAATCAGGCTCTGATGCAAAGATATCAATGGTGTGTCTTACCCCAAGGGATGATGAACAGTCCCACCATATGTCAACTATTTGTGCATCAACCCTTATAAGAAATAAGAAATAAATTTCCAGAGGCCCTTGTTATTCATTATATGGATGATATTTTAATTGCATGTGACAATGATGACTCTTTGGAAGAAGTTTTCGGTGCTATTATAAAAATTTTACCTCAATATGGGCTGCAAATAGGTCCAGAAAAGATTCAAAAGACTGAGCCTTACCTATACTTAGGAATGCAAATAGCTGCTAATAAAATAATTCCTCAAAAATACAATTAAGATGGGATAATTTACAAACTTTAAATGATTTTCAAAAACTGTTAGGAAATATTAACTGGATTAGACCCCCTTTAGGGATTCCTAATTATATGTTACAAAACTTGTTTGATATTTTACAAGGAGATTCTGATTTATTAAGCAAAAGGCAGTTAACAGCTGTGGCTGAATGAGAGTTACAATTAATTGAACAACGCATCCAGAAAGGACAGCTTGTTCAAATAGATCTAGAAAAGCCTGTTGATTTTATTATTTTCTTTACCTTGCAATCTTCCACGGGCCTATTTTGGCAAGATGGTGTTTTTTTTACCAAACAATAGACAAAAATGCTTAAATACATATCTGCAAAAAATCATTTCTTTAATAGCCAAAGGTCGCCAAAGATATTATCAATTAAGAGGTCATGATCCTAATTGCATGGTATGTGATCTCACAAAGGAAGAGTTTCAAAGTCTATATATTTTCAATACCTCTTGGCAAATAGCATTAAGTGACTTTAAAGGACAAATTGATAATCATTTGCCCATGTCAAAACTTTTACAATTTCTGAAAAGAGCACAATGGATTTTGCCTAAAATAGTTCGAGCTTTCCCACTAGAGGGAGCCATTACCATCTTTACTGATGGTAGTAGTAGTAATGGACAGGCTGCGTATGTCACCCCAGGGGAAAACAAAAGTTGGAAAATGCCTCATACCTCAGCCCAGTGCACTGAATTAGCAGCTGTAATTCAAGTATTGCAAAAATTTCCACAATCTCTTAATATTGTTTCTTATTCTGAATATGTTTGCCAGTTACTCACATTGAGACAGCTTGTTTGTTTGAAAGAGATGAATTTTCCCGAATGTTTTTACATTTACAAACATTAGTCAGAAATCAAATTAATCCTTTTTTTTTATCATGCATATAAGAGCTCATACTAATCTTCCAGGTCCTTTGTCATTACAAAATCAGCAGGCAGATACTCTTGTGGGGGTAATTCAAGATCTCACAGTATTTCACAAATTGACTCATATTAATAGCAAAGGGCTGCAAAAGAAATTTCCATCTTTATCTAAACAGCAGGCTCAGGACACTGTTAGGACTTGTCCAACCTGTGCACCTTTAAATGCACTCCCATTTGCATCAGGGGTTAATCCTCGAGGTCAAAAAGCAAATGAATTATGGCAAATGGATGTTACTTATATTTCACTTTTTGGTAAAATGCAGTATGTACATGCTGTTATATATAGTCAGTTGTTCTCATTTCATCTGGGCTACTGCACAATCTGGAGAACGTTTCTGCCATGTTCAATCACATTTACTTAATGCTTTTGCTGTTATGGGATGCCCTCAAATCTATTAAAACGGACAATGGTCCTGCTTATGCAGGAAAGCAATTTCAAAAATTTTGTACTACTTTTCATATTGTAATATTCCTGTCCTCATATCACAGGAATTCTACATAATCCCTCTGGGCAAGGAATTATTGAATGAGCAAAATGGACA
>PVIY010061645.1:0-11164 GCA_004026745.1 Myrmecophaga tridactyla | reverse complement strand
ATTCTCACCAAGGTCTCCAGGAAAGGATTGAGACCCACCTGGAATGGACTGGGTCACATCTCAAGTGAAACAGCCTAACCTGAAGGTCACATCCCTGTGGGTGCAAACTTTTAGGGTTAACACAGGGATGGGTTAAGGAATGTGACTTTTTTAGGGTACAGAACAGCTCCAAAGCACCTTAAGAGGGACGTCAGGAAGTCTGGAGCCGCTTTCTAGCAACCAGAATGTGGAACTGGAATCTGACCCCGAGTTGAAGCCACTGGTTCCCACTGGGTTTTGGATGTAGGGGTGCTGAAAATAGATGGTAATTAATATTTTAAAATTTCAACCTATGTGTGAGACTAAAGCAAAAAATGTTTATTTGGTACAAAATTTATATTTTGACTGGTGCATTTCCTAATATAACTTATGTAGACAGCTTAATTGAACACCATAAGTACATGGAACCTTGAGTAGGAAAAATAAATAAATAAAATAAATAAATAAATAAATAAATAAATAAGAAAGGCAAGATATCATCACTGGCACTCTTTGCCCCAGTTCATTGTATTTGCACTTCAGAGTGTGGCATCTGTGCTGCTTTGAAACCATGACATACTCCAGAAAAGCCGTGTTATTTTCATCTCAATCCAATCTTATGGGGGCAGGACTGGTTGGGTGGGATTTTTTGATTAGGTTGTTTCCAAGTCAGTGTGACCCCACCCATTCAAGGTGGGTCTCAATCAGTTTACTGGAGTCCTTAAAAGAGCTGACTACAGAGCGCTGGGAGGTGGAACCAGACAGACGCTTGGAGATGCTGAGAGAGCCGCAAGAGATGGACAGCAGACATTGCCATGTGCCTTTCCGGGTGATAGAAACATCCCAGGTGCTAAGCAAGGACTCACAGAAGTAGCCAGAACCTGGAGAGAGCCAAGGGCGGCTAAGAGATGAAATCCAGACTCTGCCCCAGAGACGCTAAATGAGGACAAACAGATGCTTGAGAGAAGCCACTGGAATCAGAAGCTGAAAGCAACAAACCAGTACCAGGGGCCAGCAGATCCAGCCACATGCCTCCCCAGCTGACCTAAGTTCCCCAGATACCAGCTGCCTTTCCTCCGAGAAGGTGTCCTCTTGTTGATGCCTTAATTTGGACATTTTCACAGTATTAGAATCGTATCTTATAACCTAATAAATCCCCTTTGTGAAAGCCAATCCATCTCTGGCTTTCCTCCCACGAGGTACAGACTCAAGTTCCTCACAGGTCAGAATCGGAGCAACCACAGATGGCTTCCTAGAAGAAGGTGACTCTGATGAGAAGTGTTCTTGGCAGTGAAATGAATCCCTGTTAAATTTGGAAGTTCTTTCTTTTAGAAAAGTGAGAGTTGAGGCATCCAGCTGAATGTCATACAGCTTTAGTTCAGCATCCTGAAGTGGCTTCTCAGATGGAAGGCGCTGCTGTGTCCTCACTCCCACATTGGTCAGCCCTGCAGGGACTGCTGGTTTCTCTCACAGCCCTCAGCATCTTTCCAGAATGGTGGAAATCGAGCGAGCTGGATAGAGCAATGGAAAGCTCACTTCTCCCTGCATCCAAGCAAGCAAAGAAGGAAATGTAAGGAAAGGACTAGAAAAGCCCAAATCATGAATAGAAGGAGCTATAAGGGGAACTGACCATTTAAAAAATGAATTTTCAGTAACGATGGAAAGGATTGAAAATCCTGGACTTGGAGAAGACAAAGCACAACATTCAATGAGATGCCAAGAAACCTCGCATTGCTGAACGGTCTCTAGTTGCATAGGTCAAACCAGGCATAGCCACGGAATGGTCTCTGGCCAGGACACACATTGTGGCCACAGAATGCCTCTTGGGTCATGGAGAAAATACTTCATGCTGTTAACTTTATATTACTAAACTGATTAATTTGGAGGTGGAATTCCAGAATTGCATGACATAAACCTGGCAGCCACACATGCCCTGACACTTTGCAAGTCACTCATAGACAGGAGAGAACAGTGAGAGCTGTGCAGTGAACAGGCTGAGTTACCCAGGCGCAGTAGACACACTCACACTTCACGTGTGCCATATTGTATGTTCTATTAATTAAATGTCTTCAACAAAACTCCAGGTGAGGTTGCCAGTCCTGCATGTCAAATATTTTGAGAAGCACTAGAAAAATTTGGAGTGGACAGGTGGAGAAAATACATCTTTGGGTAATAATCTATGGAAATATGCCCCAAGAAGAAATAATGCAAAAATGCAAGGATTTGGATGTGCCTTATGAACAACTGAGAAGATTGAGTAGTTATGGCTCTTGAGATTACTCTTTTATTTTTAAAGATTATAAGCTCCTTGCTGGAAGGGATCATTGGTCTTTGATTTGTTGAGATGGCTGGCATTTGGAAAAGGCTCAATTGATGCTAGTGGATGGATGGATGGATGGATGGGTGTGTGGGTAGATGGGCAGGTGGACAGGATGGACGGGTAGACCAGTGGATGGGTGGATGAGTGGGTAGGTGGATGCAGGAGTAGATGGGTGGATGAGTGGATGGGTGGACAGATGTACGGGTAGATGCGTGGGTGGGTGAATAGATGAATGGATGCATGGATGGGTGGATGGATGGGTGGGTGGATGGATGGGTGTGTGGGTAGACGGGCAGGTGGACAGGATGGACAGGTGGACCGGTGGACAGGTGGATGAGTGGGTGGGTGGATGCAGGAGTGAATGGGTGGATGAGTGGACGAGTGGACAGATGTATGGGTAGATGGGTGGGTGGGTGAATAGATGGACGGATGGACGGATGTGTGGATGGTTGGGTAGATGGATGGATTAATGGATGGATAGGTGGGTGGATGGGTGGATTGATGGATAGATGGATGAGTAGATGGGTGGATGGGTGAATGGGTGAATAGATGGGTGGATGCATGGATGGGTGGATGGATGGGTGGGTGGGTGGATGGATGGATGGATGGATGCATGCATGCATGCATGCATGCATATGTAAGAAAGAAAAATTGTGCACATATGTTTAGATTATGCCTATCTAGTTTTTGGAAGCCTGTGACTCCTTCCCAAATTTTTTTAGTGTCATCCATCTGCATGCCCTTGTTTACAGGAAGATAGGGCAATCTATTTTTAAAGCATACAAGGTTTCAATGCGTGTTTTGTCTTATAGGGAATTTTTTAACAGGAGAAAATTCCCCTTCCCTTATTTATCACTACTTCCCTTGTATCACTACAAGTAGGGTAGGTATTTTCTCTTAAGACTCTTATATTTTATTTGCCTGAGGAAATAAATTGGGATGGCTGAAATTGGTTCGGATAACTAATCACCTGGTGCAGTCAGAGAAACCTCTATGTAAGCAGAAAATAGAGTTGGACATAAGTGATGGCAGCATAATTAATTTACTGATCTGCACAGGTCCCACCAACAGAAGGAGAACAGTGCTGCCTCTTGTACGATAAAGGTGGGCATTTAATCCTGGGAACGGAGCATTCATAGACGTCTGAGGGAGTTATGAATGGCTCGTTAGTGGAGCCCAGAGATACAGAGAGTCTTCAGGCAGGCAGCTCAGTCCTCCAAACTCTGGTAATGAAATTAACAGCAGTGACCAACAAGTTCTACTCCCAGGGAATAATGAACCAGCACTGAGGTGGAGGGGTGGGGAGGGCAGCAGCCCTGAGTCTAGCACTATGAACCTTGCAACCAAAGAGAATAAAACAATGGAGCCACGTTGGGGGAGCCAGTCACCTCATGCATGAACTCTCCTGATATTCTGATGTGGGGGTAGTGGAGTGGGCATATGTGACCAAGTAAAACAATTTTCCTGGGGGGAAAAATAGCCATAAAATAAACCAATTTACTTAAACCATTTGAATCCCAAAGCCAGCTCCAAAAATCTATACAGCAAAATAACACCAGCATCAGCTCCAGAGCTATTTAGATCTAAAGTGACATGTATGCTGTGGTCTTCATTAGTAATTATGAGAGTAAAACCATAAGATACAACTTCATACCACAAGAATGGCTACAATAAAAGATAATAGCAAATATTCGTGAGGTCGTGGGAAAAATGAAACCCTCATACACCTGTGGAAACGTCAAATGCAGCTACCATTTTGGAAAGCAGCTTGGCAGTGTCTTGAAAAATTGAACACAATTTAGCATCCAACACAGCAATCCCCCCCTTAAGTATCTACCCATGAGAAAGGAAAGCAAATGTACTTTCCTTAAAGGTATACCATAAACAAAACATGGTATACATGCAATGGAATATTATTCAGCCATAAATAGGAATGAATTTTCTGATATATGAAACCCCATGGATGAACCTGGAAAACATTATGCCAAGTGAAATAAGCCAGGTACCATACTGCATGATTCCAATAACCCAGGTACCATATTGTATGATTCCATTTGTACGAAACGTCCCCCCAAAGGGGAATCCACCGAGGCTGAAGGCAGATTGCGGTTGCCAGGAACGGAAGGGGGTGGGGACAGATGGGCATGGAGTTTCCTTTTCAGGGTTGATGGAAATATCCTAGAATGAGATTGCAGTGATCGTTGCCCAACTCTGTAAAAGTACTAAAAATCATGGGATTGTACACTGAAATAACTGCATGATATGTAAATTATAACACAGTAAAGTCATTCGAAAAGTCAACATGAAGCTGTTTGGTGGATTTTTATAAGTTCCTCTTCGTCTATTTCACAATTTGGGGGTGAAGTCCTCTCCCTCTGTGGTTATTCACAAATAGCCTTGGTTTGAAGTCCTGAGTCCAAAAGGCTTTATTTTCCCGTAAAAATCTTGCTACCATGTGGGGGGCCCACACTGCCTCCCTGGGGTCTTGCACAAATGGAGACAGAGTCTTGACCACCAAGCAGACTTCAGTAGGACCCTCTGAACAGGAAACTCCATTTCCTGACTTTATACTCAAGGGACCTTTTCTGGGTAGAGCTTGGACTTGATTCCCACACACAGAAATTTTCTTCTCCCCATCTCTGGTCTAAGACAACCCCTCAACCATTCTTCTAAAAATACAGAGATAGATAAACCTTCCCTAGTTTCCCCAAATTCAAAACACTTGGTGAATTTCTTCAACTCAGTGATGAGCTCGGGGAAATAAAGTATACCTGCAGAAGACAATGGGCATGAAAAGAGCATCAAGTAAGACGCTGGCCACTGATGCCAGCAGGAGGAGGGAAACGTATGGAGAGGAAATTAAATTATCCAGTACATTAGATCAGTGCATGGTCAATAGTTGTTGGTGAAAATTTCTCTAAGAACTCAACTCATTTTTGGCTCAGCCAACACTGATTGAGCTGGTATTACATGCAAGAAAATATGGCGGGTATTATGGGGGCAATGAAACTGGCATGTGATCCCAAGTGGCTTACTGTCCCATGAAAGCAGAGAAATGAGTTTGAGCACAACTCTGGTGAGACAGGTAAGTGGGACATTGATGACTGTGTCCAGAGGTCCAGGGAAGACCAGGAGGAGATTCTCTTCGGGATTGGCGGTGGAAGGTGTAGGGGGCACAGAAGGAGGGCGGGGAGCCAGCAGGGCCATTTCCACATGGAGTGCACTGGCTGGCATTCCTGGGTGTGGACAGAGGATGTTGCGTAGGTAAACTGAGGCACAGCCCCAGAGGCCCTTGGGTTTGGGTGTCCTGCTCATAGAGTGGAGAATCACCTTCTTCTTTTAGCAGTGGAAGGACAGAGCCACAGCCGTGTGGGAGGGAGCTCAAAGGATGGACGCTTGGTGGGGTGGAGGATGGGGCATAAATGGGGAGAAAAAAGAAAGGAACATGTGTCCATGCAGGCACAAGATAAAGATGGGAGATGCTGTAGAGGGAGATGACCGGTGAACCACCTGTTTTATTGATAAAGTTGACTCCTTAATCATTAAGAGAACTTCATATTGAAACAGGTCCAAATGCTGAACTGGGGAAAGTTCACAGGATTTCTAGTGGGACCAGAGACAATGAGGTAACACTGGAACTTTTGGCCACTGATAGGAAAGAGGACTTTATCCTCTCGAAAGGTCAGCTCTGTTTCCTAGACCTAAAATGGCCCAGCACCAACCATCCCCAGCCAGGGGCCCAGCTTTACAATTCCAGCCCCTCCATGAGCCACAGGCATGCCCCCACTCTGAGCAAGTCTCGACATCCTAAGGGCTCAGGGCTCCAACCCAAAGCCATCTTTGAGGCGGCAGATGCCACACATGATTTGGGGCCCCAAGATTGTGGGATCACCAGCACGTGTTCTGATCCCTTCACAGCCGACACCGAGTCCACGCCACAGGCAGAGCTGTGAGCTCTGCTTTGGGGTATCTGGGCATCTCATTAAAAGTTAATTTGGGGTGGTGTGATGGTGGCTCATTGGGAGAATTCTCAGCTGCCACGTTGAAGACCCGGGTTCATTTCCTGGAGCCTGCCCATGTAAAAAAAGAAAAAAGTTCATTTGTGGAGTGATGGTCACCCGAGGAAGTGCCCTTTGGTGAAGCCAGGGCAGCCCCAACTCCTGCCCCTACTGATGCCTGGGACCCAAACAGCAAAGGTTGGTGAAAGGTATAGAGTCCAATTCATCCATGTCCAGTCACAGTTTGTGCTTCTCTCTTCCAAGTCTGTGGACACGCCACAGACCTTGTACAATTGTCTTTACAATCCCGGTGACCCCTTGTAGCTTTTCCCTCTAGTGTCTCAGAGGTACCCGAACCCAAATCCCATTCAACGCTACATCAAACATCAACAGCCAACGGTTCTTTTCTGCAAAGACAGCGTCTGCTTAATTTACACAACAGGAGCTGCTGATGGGCTCTGCTGTTTATCAACACGCATCTGACCCCTTCTCTAATGTTTTCGGTCGAGCAGGGGGATAAAAAGGCTTTTTCCAAAGACCTCTAAGCCCACTGTTGAGAAGAAAATTGGGTCTACATGCATCTGATTCATTGACACTTAATTCGCAGAGGTGTTGGTTAGACAGAGCTGCTTGATTTCCAGAATCTGAGAATCATCACTCTCTTGGGGCAAGGAGGACACACCTTGTTGGCAGATATCTTTCATGATTCCAAGGACGGGTCTGAGCTCCTTCAAAAACTCAGAAAGTCCCAAAGATCAAATAGGGCTGGTGTCAGTCCAGTGCCTCTACATAGGTTGTTGCAGAAAGAAAAATATCTTCACCCCTTCAGAGAGGGACTGCCCCACCTCTTTGTGGCTAGATCAGCATCAGAAAAGTAAAAAGAAGACATCTTTGGGCAGCATCTCTCGATATTTCAGTTAAACAGCTGCTAAATATCATCGACCCGACCTGCAGACTCTATTTTGGCAGAAAAACGTAAATCTCACCGTGTTGTAATTTGAAAGTACATACAATATCTTCAGCCTCTCAAGTTCATCATTTTAGGTTGGAGTGGGTCTAGGTGGATGGGGGGAGAGTGCAGAAGCCTCACCACAATCAACTCTAAAATAAATGTGATTGTGGGATTCCAGTTTAGGAACAGGTCAACATTGCCTGGAGGTTTGCTCTCCTTTTGTCGTCTGAGGGTCCGAAAGTTAACTTTAAAAGGTGGTTTAGTCTGTTAAATGTGGCTGGAATGCGATATACCAGAAAAGGAACAGCTTTTAAAAAGGGAATTTATTAAGGTACAAGTTTACAGTTCTAAGACCCTAAAAATGTCCAAACTAAGGCATCCAGAGAAAGATAGCTTGGCTCAGGAAAGGCCAATGTCTTCACATGGCTGGCATCTGCTGGTCTTGTTTCAGGTTCTGTGGCTTCCAGCTTTTGATGCCAGTGGTTTGCTCTCTAAGCATCTATGGGTCTTCAGGTAGCTCCTCCAGGACACAAGTCTGGGTTCTGGCCTGCTTAGCATCTCATGGGAAGGCACATGGCAACGTCTCCTGGGCTCTGCATCTCCAAACATCGTGTCTAAGCATCTGCTCTCTCTGTTGGAACTCCAAGCATCTCCACACGTCTGTGTCTGCCAGCTCTAAAGCAAATGCATTTTCTCCAAAACGTCTCCCTTTTTAAAGGACTGTGATAAGCTAATCAAGACCCACCTTGAATGGGTGGAGTCACATCTCCATCTAATCAAAAGGTCACACGCACAATTGGATGGGTCAATCTCCATGGAAACAATCTAATCAATGGTTCTCCTCTACAATATTGAATCAGGATTAAAGGGAATGACTTTTCTGGGGTACACAACACTTTCAAACCGGCACAAAAGGTTCAAATGTTCAACCCTCTAAGGCTGACAGAAATGGAAAAGAAAACTGTAAGAAGAAGTATATTTTACTTAACACACTGACAAAGATTTGAAAGAAAGGTCCCATTTGGGTTATCAGGATTGTGGGGGAAGCAGGCTGGTAGAGGCAGATTTTCCATCCTAGCACCCAGCCCAATGGCACATGCCAAAGGGCACTAGAGAGTACAAGCTTTTGACTTGGCAATCCCATCCCAAGAGAAAGGTAATGTGCTCCCCACACGCTTACCTTAGAGAAGGACTGGTTAAGTCAATGAACATACTTATAAGCTGTATCCTCCAGCGTTTACCCAGGAAATACTTTTGGATCATTTAAACTGTACCAGTGCCAGGGATCGAAGGACGAGAAATCAGACGTGGTCCCTGCCCTCATGGAGTGTGCAATCTACCAGACTATACAATTAAAAGATGACAATCTAGATGTCAGATTATTGCTAAGGAAAGGCGTTCATTTTAAATTGCTACATTTTAACAAGCAGGTAACAAAAGAGGCCTCTCGCGTTTTCCTTTGGGGTGTGTCCATTCGTATATGTATACTTTCATTTTGCACACATTAAAACATGCAATTTACAGACCACAAAAGTTTACGTTGTTTGTCTCTGGGTAGGGAAGGTGTAGTTGAATTTTCCCTTCCCCCTTTCCTCTCCTCCATTTTCCTTTACCTAGAATAATAAACCTTGCTGCTCATATACTAGTGAAAAAATGAAAAGGTTGTTGATTTCTTCTAATGTTTTGCCTGCAATTAGGATATACTGCCACCCTCTGGTCTTTGGCTGTGATTTTCGGGGTCTCAGCTGCTAAACTTGTAAAGGTCTGCTTAACTAAGATGCAATTATCATCACAAAATGAAGTCCGAATGGAAGGTGTGTTAACACGTATCCAAATGGAACATGACTGAGTTTCAGAGTTTCAATCACACCAACAGAGACAATAAAGGGTGGCTGGGATTTCTGCTCCCACACCTGCCTTCCCAGACACCCCATATCCGGGGGTCCCTGCTGGGTGCCTCCAGGGGCCACCCCACCGTGGGCTGGGGAATTGAGGGTACAAGCCCCAAACCCCTTTACAGCTGCCCCTATTTCCCCCATTTCCCAAATGTGTATGTGCAAAATGAAAGTTTACGTATACAGACGGACACACACAAAAGGAATGCACAAGGGGCCTCTTTTGTTACCTGCTTGTTAAAATGTAGCAATCTAAAATGAGCATGGTTCCTTAGCAATAATTCGACGTCTAGATTATCATCTGTGAATCGTAGTGTCCTGTAGATGGCACGCTCCATGAGGGCAAACCGATTTCATGCCAAGACCTAATGAGCATGCAACGGTGATCTGCTTCCGAGCTGCCTCGTTCTGAGACCTAGAACTCAGATTGTTTTCCAGGTAATTTTCTCCCAGACCCTCCAGGTCCTGCTTGGTGTTTCCAGCTCTCCCAGAGATGGGAAGCGCATCTCTGTGAAGCCGGGTTCTCACCTCCACCTCCAGACCAAGCTGCCCTCTTCTTCTCTGCCAGATCCCTCCCAATATCCCTGCCCCGCTTGCCCGTCCAAGCTCCTGGGGCTGCTGTAACCAATGACCCCAACGGGTTGGCTGCAAACCCCAGAAATGTATCCTCTCCCAGTTCTGGGGGCCTGAGTCTGGGACTGGCAGGTCGGTTCCCTCTGGAATTCTCTTTCTGGAAGGTGTTTGCCAATCCTCCTTAGCTTGTAGCCACATCACTTCAGTCTTTGCCTCCTCTTTCTCAAACTTCTGCCCCGTGAGTCTCTGTGTCCCAGCTCCTCCTGTCCTTCCTCTTTTAAGAGTGACATTGACTATCCTTCACAGAGCAACTCCTGGAGGTGAGATACCACAGCCATGCCTAAAGGCACATCAGTGCCAAAACCTGCAGCCAAGCCACCAGCACCTCCCTGCGAGGGAATTCCCTGAGCGTGGGGCTCTCTCTCATCCCCAGGGAGGAGGCTTGATTAAGCTGCTCTCTCAGGTTTGTTCAGAAGCTGACACACCTGAAACTCATGCTGCAGCTTGCAGGATGCAATGACTTCATGGAATTCCCTCTGTCAATCTGAGAGTGACTTTGCCACCCTAAAATAATTTTACACGTGGTATTCTAGTTTGCTACCTGCCAGAATGCAATATACCCACAATGGAGCAGCTTTTAAAAGGGGGGAATTTATTAAGCTGCTAGTTTATAGTTCTAAGGTCATGAAAATGCCCCCAATTAAAGGAAGTCTATAAAAATATCCAAATGAAGGCACCAACAAGAGCTTACCTTCACTCACAAAGGCCGATGTCATTCAGGGTTTCTCTCTCCACTGGAAAGGCACATGGCGAACATGGCGCCATCTGCTAGCTTCCTCTCCAGGCTTCATGTTTCATGAAGCCCCCCCAGGGGACGTCTTCCTTCTTTATCTCCAAAGGTCTCTGGCTGCATGGGCTCCCGTGGTTCTCATGGCTTTCTCGGTCTTTCCAAAATGCTTCCTCTTTTAAAGGATTCCAATGAACAAATCAAGACCCACCTGGAATGGATGGAGTCACATCTCCCTGTAATCCAAGGTCAATACCCAGAGTTGGGTGAGTCACATATCTGTGGAGATAATCTAATCAAGTTTCCAACCTCCAGTACTGAATAGGATTAAAAGAAATGGCTGCTCCCATGAGATGGATCAGGATTTAAACATGGCTTTTCTAGGGTGCATCATCGTTTCAAGCTGGCTTACGTGGGTAAAGGCAAAGCAGGAGCTGGCACACAGGTGGATACAGTCAGCTGCTCTTGACCATGACCGCCATTTCTATCAACACAGGAAACTTGTCCATCTGTCTCGTTGCCCACCAGTGCCACCGGCAAAGAGGAACTACCCAGGGCTAAATGCCCAGAGGAATACCTGGGAGAAAATCTTCACTCAAGAAAACGTCCTCCACCCAGGAC
>PVIY010061644.1:0-11173 GCA_004026745.1 Myrmecophaga tridactyla | reverse complement strand
CGCCCCTGCTGACTCATTTCCCTTCCATGTGATGTTGTGTGAGAAGCACTGAAGCCGCAGACCTGGGTTCAAATCCCAGCCCTGTCACTTCTCAGCGGCGTCTGGGGCAAGCCATCCCTCCTTCTGCACTGGGGCGTCACAGTGCCTGCCTCAAAGGAACTTAGCGCTAAACCAAACTGCAGGGGCTGGATCAGAGAGGCAGGGGCACAGGAACTGGTGGTCAACCACTCAGCTCATAAATACCAATATTTATTCTGCATTTTCCCTCCAGCAAAGTGCCTGTTAAGGTCTGTTCTCCATTTTTCTACTGGATTATTGCCTTTTCCTTATTGATTTTTTGGAAGTTCTTTATGTATTTTGGATATGAATCCTCTGTCAATTACATATGCTGTAAGATCTTTCTCTAGGTCTGGGCTTCTCTTGTGACTTTCTCTTTTGTAACTTGTAATGAATAAAAAATTCTCATTTTCTTGCAGTCAAATCGATCAAGACATTCCTTTATTTATTTGTTTGTTTCTTATATCTTGTTTAAGAAGTCCTCATCTAGCCTAAGATCACAAAGGTAAGCTGCTCTATTGTCTTCTAAAGTCTCACCATTTTCTTTATCACACTAGGCCTCTCATGCACGTGGGATGGACCTGAAGTCGGGATTCTTGGAGGGCTGTAACGAGAGGGTTACAGGATCAGATCTTCATGTTGAAAAGATCTTGCTGGCAGAAAGGTGACAAGGAGGAGTAGGCAGTCAGAGAGGAAGTGAGTCCTAACATGAAGAGTCCCGGTGAGAGGAAAAAGCATAGGACCAGAGGCAGATGTGATGAAGCCTGAAGTAAGTTTTGGATGGGAAGAATCTATAGGGCCAGGCAATGTTGGGGATGTGGGAGAACGGGAAGACCCCCCCCCCCAAGGGTTCTGGCTTGGCAAGGGTGCACGTGGTGCCCTTCATGGAGTTGGGAAGGTGGGAGGCGGCAGGCCTAACTAGGAGTTGGATTTCAGCTACCCAGAATCTGATGTCCCCTTTGAGCTTCTCCAGGTGACAACTGGAGATATGGGGCTGGACCTCAAAGGAGAGGCCTGAGCTGGTAGAACTGAGGATTGTCCAGCACAGTGTGGAGAACCTTGAGGAGTGCCTGCCCCTAACAAGTTGGTAGAGGAGAATGAGCAGGGGTGGGGTGGGAAGGAGATAGGGTGGGCTGCTGGAGTGGCAACCAGGGGTGACACTGAGAAGAGCCAGGATGACAGTCCTCTGACACCCAGCTGGGACAATCCCACTCATGTCCTCCCTGGATCCCCTCCACAGCTCGGTGAGACGGTCTCTAACATCTGTTTTAAAGATGAGGAAAACAAGTCTCAGACAGTAGATGGGTCTTGCTCCACATTAACCAGCCAAGCCAGGATCCAGCCCAGGCGAGAGTGATTCGGAAGTCCAGGAGGAAGGAAAGACTGTGGGTCTGGCTTGCTAGACTGCCTGGGTTAACCTTTCAGCTCTGCCCCTCACCAGCTGGGGAAATTGGGCCATTCCTGTCACCTGGCTGGCCTCAGTTTCCCCATCTGTAAAATGTAGCAGAGCCTGGTTCAGAGTTGACATCATATTAAATAAAACAGTAAATATAACTCGTGCAAATAAGATGCTCACCCTCATCCAGGGGCACGTGAAAAACCAGTCGATACCCACCATTTTGGCAAAGACTAAAGACGGACAATTCCAAGTGTTGATGCGGAAGTGGGGCAGCAGGGCTTCTCGCATTCTGCTCCGGGAAGGATCCTTTGTAAACGTGCCCCCAAGTTCTTCATCCTGCTCTTTCTTACCCTGCGGTGGGTTCCCTGCTGCTCATTATTAGTGGGTAAACTGGACAGCTTTACGGCTCTGTGGTGTGACGTTTCCCACCCAGCAAAAACTGCCCCCCCCCCCACCTCTAAGCCTCCCACCGTGCTCAGGCTACATTTAGAAGCCCAGCTCTGGCCCGTAAGCGCCCCCTTGCCCCCACAAGGCTTGCTGGCCCCTCTTTTCTTGTTTATCTTTCTAACTCCTCCCACGCCCTGCCCCTCTCCCGGCTCTGGCCAGGTTCCCTCCAGCTCGCCCCCGCCCCCGGCCGAGCCCCTCCCCGACGCCCCCCGCCCCTGGGTGGCGTCCTCGGTGTCCTGCTGCAGCCCCGGGCGTGCCGGGCAGGAGGCGCTCGCCGGGGCCGCCCGCATCTGTCGGGGTTGCGCCGGGAGGGCTGCGCCGGCACGTGGTCTCGGAGCCCGGGCGGAGACTTGGCGGCTCGAATCGCGCCGGGGTCAGTGGAGGCACCGCTCACCTCCCGGCCGCAGGGTGGTCGCGGGCCCAGGTGCAGGGGCGCCCCGTCCCACCTGACAGCCCCGGGCGCCGGAGCAGGGCACGACAAGCCCTCCGGGATCGGGAGCCCTCCCTGTGCGAGCGGGGGCAGGCCACTGGGCCTCCCCGGGCCTCAGTTTACACATCGTGGATGGAGGAGGCCAGAGGTCAGGCCCAGTCCCCGGGGACAGGGGCTCAGGCCCGCCCGGCCCTGATGGAGCAGGGGGGGCTCCCAGGGACGTCCCCGCCGCGGCCGGCGGTGCTGAGCGGTTTAAGGCGGGCAGCAGCCATCGCCCTTTGAAGGCGGCTGCGGTGGGCCCGGCTGCGCGCGCGGCGCAGGGCAGAGCGCCCTCTGGAGGCGGGCGGCGACCCCGCCCCGTCCCCGCGCTGGCCCCGCCCCCTCCCCGGCCCTCGAGGCGGCGCATGCGCGCGGCGCGGCGCTCCCCGGGCGGCGAGAGCGAGGCTGGCGCTCCCTGGCAGCCTCGCGCGGCGCCTCGGCGCGCCCCATTCATGCTGGGCAGCGGCGGCGCGCGGCCACGCAGCGGAGCCCGGGCGCGGCGGCCTCGGCCTCGGCCTCGGCGGCCTGGGCGGCCTGGGCGGCTTCGGCGGCCCCGGGGCAGGGCGGGCGGCGGCGGCGCGGGCGGCGGGGCGCGGCGATGGCCGGCGGCGGGGCGAGCCCCGGGGCAGCCGGTGAGTACCAACCCAACTTTTCCCTGCGGCGCGGGCGCCGGGCGGCGGAGGGGCCGGGGCGGCCGCTGGAAGAAAGGGATCCGTGCTGCGTCCGGCGGCGGAGGGGCGCGGGCTCCCGGGCGCCCTCGGACCCGACCCGGGCTGCGACTGCCCTGCGCGGGGAGGCTCGCGTGGGTGCGGGGGGCGGGCAGGAGGGGGTGTGTGTGTGAGTGTGAGCGTGTATGAGTGTGTGTGTGTGTGTGTGTGTGCGTGCGCGGGCGGCCGCGCGGGAGTGTCCGCGCGCGCGAGCGGCGGTGTGTCCGGGGTCGGTGCGCGGGGGTTGGCGGCCCTGCGGCTCGGCCCGGGGTGCGCCCGCGTGGGTCCGGGCGGGGTGGGGCGGCTGCGGTGCGGACGGTGCGCTGGTGCGGGGACCCCGGGGCCGGGGCTGGGGCCGGGATTGCGGCCATCTCCCCGGGCCAAGCGCCGCCGGCTTCTGTCCGCCCGGCTCGCGGCCCTCCCCGGCCCGGGCTCCGGCCCCGGCCCCCGCGGATCTCTGCCCGGGCAGCGCCCCGGGGGCGCGCGAGTGGTTGGCGGTGGTGTCGGGGGAAGGGGGCTGGCACAGCCCCCTCCTCCAAGGCAGGAGAGAAAAAGTTTGCTGGCGGCTCCGCCGGGAGGGCCCCTGCAGGTCCCCAGGCTGGAGCTGGCCCGGACCCCAGGACTTGGGCCTCTGGTCGCCGACGAGGGGCCCGGGACTGGGAAGGCCCGAGCCGGGCTGTGGGTGGCCCGCCTGGGCCAGACTGCAGGGGCCCGAGGAGAAGGTCGGTCCTGGGTTGCCTGGCCCTTCTGGCCTGGACCTGCCCCCCCCCCCCCCCCCCCCGCCCCCGGGCACCAGGGTGGAAATTAGAGGCCCTTGCTGGAGTCCGTCGTGCGCCCCCACCTCCTTTTTGCGGTGGGTACTAGGAGGTGGGGCACCCGCGGGGCTGCGTCTCCAGGAGCAGGAGGAGGTGGTGCCGGCGTCCCCGGCTTGGGCCTCTTCCTCGCAAGGCCTCCCCAGGGTCAGCACTCGGGAAGCCCCACTTCCCTGGAAGGCTTCCGATTGCTTCCTGGACAGTGGCCGGGCCTGGTGCGCAGCTGTGACTGGAGGCGGCTGGGCTGATTCTGGGCTGCCTCGGAAGAGGGGGAATCCTGGACTCCAGGGAGGCTTCTCTGCCCCCTCTGAGGTGCCAGGTGCAGCCCTGCAAAGACGGGGGAGGAGGGCTGGGAGTGGCTCTGAGCTCCTGACTGAGGCATCCAGAGAGGCTGCTTAGTCAACTGTGGGGTGCTGGGGCCACGCCCCTTGAAAGAAAGGGGTCTGGGGGTGCAGGGTTGTGGACAGAGCCTCTGCCCGACATCTCTACTGCTGCAGGTTCAGCTGCTCAGAGGTAAATCTCTTTGGTGTCTGGCCAGGGACAGGGTTCAGTGTTTGCTCCTGGGGCCCCGAGGAGTGTGTCCCAGGTCTCCTGTCACCCCCTTCTGCCCCACCTTGGGGTGTGCAGGAGAGAAACATGCTGGCACCAGGGATGCCCAGCCCTTAAGGCACTCTTAGTTGCATTCTAGAGACAGACATGCAAACCAGTGGCTCTGCTTAAGGACTTTGCTTCAACTCTGCCTGGGAGAGGGCTTGTTGAGGACCAGGAAGGGCATTTCAGACGGGGAACAGCACGAATGTTCTGTTTTTGTCTTTGAGGATGAGGCTGGCACAGCCCCTCAATGACTGAGGTGCTTTTGGGCGATGGGGAAGGGGGACAGGCGAGGAGGCTGCCCATGGACAAAGGAGCCAGCTTCTTTTGCTGGCACGGGGACCCTTGCATCCCCAGGTCATTGCCCATGGGTTTTGAGCCCTCTCTAGGGTCGTGCCAGGAAGGCCCCATGCCTAGAGCACAGTTAGACAACAGACCAGGAGGAGAGGGGCCTCAAGGGCAGGCCTGAGTGGTGGGCATTCTTTCTGAGAAGCAGCAGTCGGAAGACCACCTCGCGGTCTCCTCGCCCATCCCATCCCATCTCCTGGTACACTAATACAGAACCAAGTGGGCAGCCCCCTCGGGGCTCTTGTGGGTACATCTGGGTAGCATGGCGGTGTTTTCCCTGTCCCCCCTCCCTGAGCCTGTCTAGGCTCCAGAAAGGTCCAGACCCAGAGGTGTGTGGATTGGGCCTCTCCCTCAGTGAAGGGGGCCCTGGGGGTCTTTGTTTCTCAGTGAGGATGAGAAGGAGCGCTGGTGCAGTCAGCCAAGGCCAGGGGAGAGGAAAAGGGGACCCTGCTCTCTCCATGCTCTTAGGGGCCAGACACCTAAGCCTGCTGTCTCCGCGAGTGGAATCCCAGGGCCCCCCATCTCTGCTTTTATCCTGGCTAACCACTAAATCAGCACAGCTAGCACCGGCTCAGCTTCTCCCTGGTCTGGCTCTGCCTCCTGGACTTCCGGCACCAGCCCTACCGGCCATGCCGGGAAACTGCCCGCGTTCTCACGCCTCCCTCTCCATGGATCCATCTGGCCCCTGGACCTTCGCTTGTGCCAATCTGCTACCCAGGCTGCCCCACCCCCCCCAGCATTTCACAGCCCTTCCAATACAGGTGGGGAGAGGGCTCCCCCTCCCCTGGGGGAGCCAACCTGCCCAGACCCCAGAGTGGCCACCTCGGTTCTCTCCCGAGCCTCCAAGCATCTGTTGGTGCTCCCTGCCTCCAGCCCCCAGCCCTCAGCACTCAGGCCTAGCTGTGGGATAAATGCATTTGAGCTGAGGTGCTTTGTGTCTGGGCAGAGGCCCGAGATAGAGGATGGGAGAGTGGTGAGTCCCCACGGGCTGGCTGGGTCTCTGGAGAAGCACAGGATCTGGTCCTGCTGGGCCAGGGCCAGCTGGGTTTCCGGGGGTCTGTCTGAGCCCTGAGTCCTGCATCTCGAAGGTAGGGGATTGATTTCAGGGTCTTCACTGGTAGGCATCGTGGGCTCAGCCCTTTCCTGGCCAGCAGCCCTGTGCACTCGGGTAGACCCTTCCGGCAGCCTCTGTTGGAGCAGGTGGCCCCGTACCAGGCCCTGGTTCGGTTGGAGGCTTCTTAGCCGGGTTCCTCCTGTTGAACATAAAGCGCGGGGCCGTAATTGCATTAAGACGGGTATAATTATCCCAGAGGAGGGAAGAGCCCAGCCCCTGGTAATTGCAGGCCTGCTCTGAACTGATAAACGGTGAGTGATTCATGTTTTCTTGGGAGTTCACATACTCTCAGCACTTATCCCCGGCCGTGCTGCCTCTGCCAGGCGCCTTCACCCCGGCTCCTCGCTCTGTGTTCTCTGCCTTGGGCGCTGGAGCTGGGGCGGCCCGGGACTCCTCTCCTTCTGTCTGCCTGTCCGTGGAGGTCCCTGGACAGCTGCTGCTCTTGGGGAGCTGTGTGGATGGAGGGCCCTCAAGGAGTTCCTGGCCACTGTCCCAAGTTTCCCTGGCCTCAGTCTCCCACCTGGGCAGTGGGCCCATCCCAGGGTGTATGCCAGGCCAAGGGTGTGTGCAGTATAGACAAAGTGAGGGGATAGGCCTGCTTTGCCCAGCCCTGACTGACCACCCGATTACCCCTTCCTTCAACGAGTATTTGTCCAGCCGTACTGCGTCTTGAGCTTGGCTTTGGGGATACAGTGGCAGATACATAGAACCGGGCCCTTCTCTGCTGGGACTTCCCTTCTAGAGCAGGTGCATGGGCTGGGGTGGGGGAGGAGCAAGGAGAATTGGGCAGAGCGTTCCAGGTCGAGGGACAGCACCTGCAAAGACCCTGAGGTGGGAGCAGGCTTGGCAGGTTGCAGGGGCAGGAGGGGTGGCATGGTGGCCCTGGACGGGAGCAGAAGCATCCCATCCTGTAGGTGCAGACATAAGGCTCAGTTCAGAGACTGCCGGGCCTTATCTAGTGACCCAGAGCAGGAAGTCCAGACTGCTCAGGCCAGGCCTGGGCTTGAGTGGGTGTCACGGCAGCTGGCTGCCCGGACTTGCAGAAGGGCTCTGTCTTTGAGACCTCAGTTTCCCCCCTTGTACCATGGACCGCTGGGTCGGCTAAGGGATGCTGTTCAAGGACAGGAAGGGAGCAGTTGCGGCTGGGCATCGGAGCCAGGGGTGGGGGTGCTGCCCCAGCACACGGGGTCAGAGCCAGGGTGGGCGCAGACCCCTGCTGGCTCCACGTGGATGTGACAGCTCCTCATGAGCCAGGAAAGGGGGTGTCTCTGCCAGGGCTAGAGTGAGTCTAGTTTTACTGAGTTTCTGGCTCCAGAGTGACTGCCAGTTGCTGGGCCAGGCGGGCGGTGGGGTGTGCTGCATGCCATGGGTGATGGTGATTGATGGGGTTGGGGTGGGGGTCAAAGCTTTGGGGGGGGGGATTAGACCATTTAGCACAGATTTAGGAGGGAACCCCATGGGCGCCCTGGTAGTAAATTAAACCTGGGAAGTGAGGGTGATAGAGCTGTGGGCCCAGGGTGGAGAGGGCACTGGGGGAGGTGGGCAGGGAGCCGGGCAGCAGGTGGGGCACGCTTCTGTGTCAGGAAGGGTGGGCACATACTTGGGCATGGGGTCTGACATAGGGGGAGGGGCTGCTGCTGTGGGGACATTTTGTTAAATTTTTTAAGCGTTGCAGTAACGTAAATGCAACATAACACATCCCGTTTTAACCACTCTCTTCCCTTTTAACAAATTCCTTCTTCCTCGGAGCAGGAAGGCCAGTGGCGAGCTTGAAGGGATGGGAAGAGCTGAGAACCTAAGTGGGGGGGTTCCGGGGTAGAAGTTGCAGTGTGGCTTGGTGTCTGCTTCGTCCCCCGGAGGGCAGGGCTAGGGGCAGGCCAGCAGGGGGCCACAGGGCCAGAGCCATGGAGACTGACCTGGAGTGCATCCTGCCCGCCCTGTGGGGTGCTGCGGTGGGGCCAGGGCCCGGGCGCCCTCATTTGCAGTGGGGGACTGGGGCCTGCGCTGTAGGCCTGGTGGGGGTGGGGGGCACTCAGTCCCCCGGGGATTGATGGTACCTGGCCTGTGGGGAGGCTCTGTGGGCAGGTGTGAGGGCTGGAGGTTGGGTCTGGGGAGGTGTGGAGGACAACAGGGATGCCTCATAGGGAAGAGGAAACCAAGGCACTGTAAGCCTCTGCCCCTGCCATGCAGAAAGGGCCCCACTGGGGGCTGCAGGTGGGGCAAGGGCTCTGCCAGGCTGAGGGCTTACGCCTGGAGGGGGGGCCTGGGCCAGCTGAGGCCCCACAGCATCGAGCTTCTACAGGGGACAGCATGTCCCCAGCAGCCTCGGGCAGAGCAGTTATTCGCCCCCCTCCCCGAGCCCAGAGGCCTCCCGAAAGGGCAGTGGAGGTGCCCAAATTCGCTTCCTCCAGCAAGGCCTTGAGTCAGGGCTGACGGCCCAGACCCTCTTTACTGCCTCCTGCCCCCCTGTGCCTGACACGTGCTTCCGCGAGCCGTGGCCAGGCTGGCATCCTGCTTACGTCGTCCCAGGGGGGGCCTGCCCACCGGCAAGCCCATCCCGGGGGACCCCCCTCCGAGCCTCAGGACCCAACTGTGGGGGGGGGGGGCGCAGCAGTCACCAATCTCGTAGGACCCTGGACAGCACGTGGCCACTGAGAGCTTGTGAGAGCCCTGTTGTGCTCCCAGCCAGGCAGAGTGTGCGGGCCCTCCCCCCATATCCCCCTCCCCCCAGCTCACCCTCTTCTCGTGTCCCCCCCCAGGGCTGAGGCTCCCAACCCCATGATGCACGTCCCTGCAAGACCCACGCGCCTCGGCCCGCGGACCCAGCCTGCCATGCTGCTGCTGCAGCCGCCGCCGCCGCTGGTGCTGCTGCTGCTGCTGCTGTTGGGGGGCAGCCCGCGGGTGGGCGCGGGCAGGCCGGGCGGGGGCGCACAGCCCTCCCCCCGCACCTTCGCTGCCAGCGACTGGGGCCTCACACACCTGGTGGTCCACGAGCAGACAGGCGAGGTGTACGTGGGCGCCGTGAACCGCATCTACAAGCTGTCGGGAAACCTGACGCTACTGCGGGCCCACGTGACGGGCCCCGTGGAAGACAACGAGAAGTGCTACCCGCCACCCAGCGTGCAGTCCTGCCCCCACGGCCTGGGCAGTACCGACAACGTCAACAAGCTGCTGCTGCTGGACTACGCCGCCAACCGCCTGCTGGCCTGCGGCAGCGCCTCCCAGGGCATCTGCCAGTTCCTGCGGCTCGACGACCTGTTCAAGCTGGGCGAGCCGCACCACCGCAAGGAGCACTACCTGTCGAGCGTGCGCGAGGCCGGCAGCATGGCGGGCGTGCTCATTGCCGGGCCGCCAGGCCAGGCCCAGGCCAAGCTCTTCGTGGGCACGCCCATCGACGGCAAGTCCGAGTACTTCCCCACCCTGTCGAGCCGCCGGCTCATGGCCAACGAGGAGGACGCCGACATGTTTGGCTTCGTGTACCAGGACGAGTTTGTGTCATCGCAGCTCAAGATCCCCTCGGACACACTGTCCAAGTTCCCGGCCTTCGACATCTACTACGTGTACAGCTTCCGCAGCGAGCAGTTCGTGTACTACCTCACGCTGCAGCTGGACACGCAGCTGACCTCGCCCGACGCTGCCGGCGAGCACTTCTTCACCTCCAAGATTGTGCGGCTTTGCGTGGACGACCCCAAGTTCTACTCGTACGTCGAGTTCCCCATCGGCTGCGAGCAGGGCGGCGTTGAGTACCGCCTGGTGCAGGATGCCTACCTGAGCCGGGCCGGCCGTGCCCTGGCGCACCAGCTGGGCCTGGCCGAGGACGAGGACGTGCTGTTCACCGTGTTCGCACAGGGCCAGAAGAACCGCGTCAAGCCGCCCAAGGAGTCCGTGCTGTGCCTCTTCACCCTCAGGGCCATCAAGGAGAAGATCAAGGAGCGCATCCAGTCCTGCTACCGCGGAGAGGGCAAGCTCTCCCTGCCCTGGCTGCTCAACAAGGAGCTGGGCTGCATTAACTCGGTGAGTGGGGGCCCTGCCCCAGCCCCAGCCCCTCGGGCCCCGCGTACCCCCGTCCTCGGCCGACACGCTCGGTGGCTGGGGAAATGGGGGTGCCGCCACGATGTCTGCTGTCCCACGGAGAACCCGTGCTGGGCTCCGGAGCCTGCTCTAGGCCCAGATGCCGTCGTGCTTCCTTTACAAAAGGGGGCGCTGAGTCCACCCACCTGGACAGTTCTGGAACGGATGTTCCCTCAGCTCATTGGCCAGGGCAGCTGCTAAGTGGCTTGCTGACCCCGTTTGTCCCTTTAGCCAGGTGGTAGTTTCCTCAGGTCAGAGAGGAGGGCATGAGGCTCAGGGAGGAGAGGGCCATTCGGCTGGTGGCAAGCACGACAGCTGCCCTTTTGTCCAGGTTCTGCCCGTCACGTGCCATGTGGGCCTGACCGTGGCACCCAGTGTGCCTGGGCCTCTCTCGGGGCCTTCCCCGTCTACCCGGGCTGGCCTGATGCACATGCAGTGCTCAGCAGTGCACGGTGGGGCCCGCACCAGGCTCTGAGCACCCAGCACCCCGGGTGGTAGGAACCCCTGTTTCATCAGCAGACACCCCGAGGCACAGAGAGTGGGCAGCTTGTTCAGGGCTGCACCGGACAGCTGGACTTGAATCCAGATATCCAGAGCCAGGCTTCAGCTGCTCTGCTCGTCCCACCCTGGGCCTCACCATGTGGGCCCATCCCTGCCCTTCCTCAGTGTTCCCACCTCTGAATCAGGAGCAAGGGAACACTGGTTTGTCTTCATGGGACAGCAGGGGTCCCTTCGGCCCTTCTTCCCTGGCATCTCACTTGTCCTTGTGTTGACCTTTCAAGAACGGTGTTCTGTCACCAGGACAGATGGAGAAACTGAGGCTAGGAGGGTTATTGACAGGCCACGGTCTGCCATGTGCTGTCAGGACCTGGCATCCTGTGTATTCTGTGCTCCAGTCCTGCCTGGGGACTCTTTTCCCAGCTTGCTCCCATCCCGCACCTTTCCTCCTTTCTCCACGACTCTCTTCCCCTGCTCCAGAGCGCTCCAGCCCCAGCCCTGGAGCCTCACCTCCCTTGCCCCTTGCCCCTTGCCCATCTATCTCCTTGCCGTCCCCAGCCCTGGCAGGCCCAGGTCTCCCTTGGGGCACCTGCCTGCTGCCCTGGCACCTGTCCCTGCCGTCCCCATTCCTGCCTGCTCCCTGCCCAACCTCTCATGCCC
>PVIY010061643.1:0-11166 GCA_004026745.1 Myrmecophaga tridactyla | reverse complement strand
GAATGGAACTGAATCTCTGTGTTGCTTAGGAATGGACAAGTTAGCTTATTTTCAGGTGTAATTGGTCATAGACAGAAAGCCAAAGTAGTTTGCATATATGTCCTGCTACTAGAAATCACCAAATATAAGAACTAAATTTAATGGTTGATTTTGAAAGCCAATAATTTGTCTGTAGATATTTCATCCTTTTGAATAAATTCATGATATTTCAGTATATATATGTAGAAAATGATTTAAATACTTCCATATTTACCTATAGTAAAATACATCCCTCAGCAATAAGATAATGGGATATGTGTGTGCATGTAAAAGTATCAGGCTGTATGTGCCATTCTTTTGGCTCCCTATTACACAATACTTGTTCTCTATGTTTAAATTTTCTTGTTGGTATCTATAGTTTATAAATGTTCATTTCCTCTCCTAAAGTGGTACAAAACAATTTAAAATATATATGGAATCTCAGAATTGCAATATTGAAAATTACAGAAAAAACATTCCATTTTATGAATATTGTTTTGATGTATTTTTAATTTTTTTATTAATAAGAAATAATTATTCCTCAATTGAGTACAAACACCATATTAAGAAGAAATAGGCAGAAATAAAAGTGCCTGAAATTAAATTTTATTGGATTACATTGGGGCTATAATGCATGTAAGTATTAACTAATGTAATTAATTAATGTAGGAATTAATGTAACTAGTAAGACCATCCTTGCACATATTCATGAATGGACTCTTTTCCACCAAATGTATGGATACTATTGGTACCCCAGTCAGGTCCCGTTTGCTGAGCTGGTGCATCCATCCATAAAACTACCTGCTGTGAGTGTTGACTCTAGACGACAGCATTGCCCTTCTTCAGAGAACTGTTGTTCTCAGCTGGAGAGAGCTGCATGGCCAGGATGTTCCCTAAACTCTGTGGTAGGCAGCCCTGCTTCAAGTTAGGACCAAATCTGCTGCAATTCATGCTCCTGATCTTTGTTGCCCCAAACAGTAATGAGTTGCCACTTATGACTACATCTAAATTAATTAAAATTAAATAAAATGTTAAATTCAATTTATTTACCACCACATTTCAAGTGTTCAAGCAACCTGTGGCTCATGGCTAATGTATTGGACAGTGCAGACAACATATTTTTTTATCATCACAGAAAATCCTATCAGACTTCTCTGTTCCAACTTCCTGTGGTGTGGGGTCATGTCAGGGTCCAGTTGAGACCACATCCTTGCCTCACTCCTTTCCCTACTCTATGTTGCTTCCCTCACCTCCTTACTTCTAAAAGCGCTCCAAAAATAAACCACACACAATGAAATTCCTACCTTGGGCTTCTACAGAACCTGCTTCTGCAGAACCTGACCTGAAATGCTGTCCATGTCCATTTTACTCTGTCGTTTCCAATATGGTGAGAAATCCATTTCTCTCATTTCTACAAATATATGAGTTCAGCCCGGACAGAAGAGATAAAAGTACTAAATGCAAAACTGATTCACTCATCGCAGGGAGAATGGAAATTTTGCCAGTACTTTTTCAGGATTAATTCAGGAACTGAACCAGTCAGAGTTTGCATGTTGAATACATCAGCGAATGTTGTACAACTTGAAATACCTTAAATGTGGACATTGTCTTGTAACCTTTTCGTCTTTAAAATGAGTATTTTGAGAATCCACTTTTATTGTATTCTTCCATTCAACTTTTAGGGTATATTGTATGTCAATATACCTCTACCACTTAGTATGTGCCAGTACTAAGCATTTAATTTTTCTCATTTAATGCTTGTTCCTTTTCATTGCTAATGTAAAATTGTGTCCTTATGAGATATTATTTCCCATTATATTCTTTTGATGGTATCTGTCACACAGAATGACACCTTTATTTGTTTTGTAGAATCATTTATCTCTCTCTCTATTTTCACCTATTAACTTTTTTCAACATGCATAATCATATCATCTATGTTTGTAGCATTTTCAGTTGTTTACTGTTGTAGGTAAATTAGTAATTTATGTGTAATTTTTATGATAGGACTTTCCTGATATCATTTTATGTGGTGATGATTACTAAAGCCACCATTCTTTGTGCCGGTACCTGGGGTGAATGTGTGTAATATCTTCAGTCATTATTATCTATATAATTTGTCTAATCTGGAACTTTTCTTATTGCATTACATACATTAACTCTTATTTTTCAAAATGGTAATTACCAATCAAATTAGGCAATTATTTTAATATGTGATTACATATGGTTTGAATGAAATGAAATGTTTCGTTTAACCTCATCAAAAATATTCCTTCTCTTGGAAGGTTGCCTTTTGTGGTGCTGCAAACAGCTTCAGGATGGATGAATGCCACCAGGAAAGGAGGGACAAGTGACCCAGCTCAAGACACACCTTTGAGAAACAATTTAATAACACATCTTGCAGCTAGATCATTCCATATCCAGTGTTACTAAGGCATAGTCATCTTTCCCAATTTGTAAAAAGGAAAATTTTGTAAAACAAGAAGCTAGAGTACGACATTAGTGTCCTAATTACCTTCCACTGTGCACTCTGATGTGGCATTGGAAGTAGTTTTAGGAGGCAGAAACAATCACGTTCTCTGTTCTGTTCTAGTGCCTCCTTGGCCTGATATTTTCTTGCTTTCTCAACCTAAAATCTTATTCATTTTTATACAAATCAGATAGGATGTCATTCAGCCTTCTTTGTTTTAATTAATTTGTATTATACTTCAAGACAGTAAATGGTTTAAATAATTTAAAACTGGGTTTTAACTTTTATCAAATACCTCCTTGATGTTTATTGAGATGGTAAGGTTGACATATACCTTATTTTATTATAATACTGCATTATTATTTTGGTGCTTTACCTCAAATGAATCTGTATTTCAGTTTTTCCTCCCTTCAATTTGGTGAAAGTTTCCTGTATTAGATAGTTGTTTTTTGCAGGCATATATTTTCCGATGAATGTATCTGTATTTGTGTATCTGCATAAGACTGAACCATGATTTTGTTTGTATTTGCTCTTTAGGTTAGGTGTGAAATAGCAGTTATATTTGTTTAGACTGCTTATTATGTTTTATAGTGAATTGTGTTACAAAAATTATGGTGCATAGATTTTTTCTGAGTTTCCCTGATCACATCCTTATAATAAATTTAAGTAGAAAATATTGTGAAATAATATATATCTTGTGTCACAAGTGATAGCTTCCTCTGAAAGATAGTGTGGTGGTAGAAAGCATGGACTTTGGTATCAAAGGGAATTGGGCTTGGATTAAAACATTTAGAAGTTTACTGATCTTGGAAAAGCTATTTAATTAATTTAACCTACTTATTCATATTTGAAAAAGAGATGGTAAATGAATTTCCAAATTTTTAGAGCTTAGGTAAGAGAGTGTATGTAAATGATTTGGAGAACATCAAATACTTAGCAATGCCAGATATTACTTGTATTATTAATTGTAATTAGAATATTAGTCCAGCTTTTAACCTTTGGATACTATTTAAATATTTTTCAAACCTTAAAAGTGAACCACTTTTGTACTAATTAAATGTTGTTTTTTGCCAAATAGGTGAAATAATACTCTTCCATACTGATGTTTTCTGATAGAGTACAAGGTTTGACCAGTTGTACTAATCCCTTGTTCTATGAAGTATTAAATTTGTATTATGTGTTCTTTGCTTTTCAAAATTTATCAATTTTTAGTTGTTTGTTTTCCTTGCAACTTCATTATGGAACAAGGAGAACATTTTTATCAGTGATTGAGAATATTTCTCAGGGGTCTCTCTACCCCAACTCTTCTTTTTTTTTTTGTCCTTTTCTTTTTCCCCCTCTTAAAATTTATTTAACATTTATTTTATGCCTACTTTGTACCAATTTCTCTCACATATTAGTGGGTCTATACCCGAACCTGATTCCTATTTTGCAAAAAGAAGAATTAAGAAGTCATTAGATCATTTACCTTCCATCTGTATGGATGGATTTAGAATTTCTTATTCTCTGATGCCACTGTGTGTATGTAGGACCAGGCTTGTTCGATATTAAACTTATCACTAGAGCTGTCACTGTTATAGTGAGACAAACTCTTCAAGATAGCTCCCAGAGAGGCGTTTATGTGAAATTAACCTATTATGGATGTATGTTCTAAGGTTCTTAAAATAGCAAAATATTTTCTTTATGGCTTTCCTGGTGTTAGTTTTAATTTTGCATTTCATCTGCCAGTTCTTTGACAATGTATATGTCTTTGTCTCCATGTATTTATGTATGTGATTATTTTATTGCATGGAGTTATGTAAAGAATTGTACTTTGTACATAGATCATAGAATTGGATAACTTTTTCATATTCTTATCATCATTTGAATATTTGTAGTGAATAGTCCCACCTCTTTCAGGAATTCTACTTACTCCAGTTGTTGGTAATATGTGAAAATGAAGTCATTAGAGAAGGAATATGCTGGCCAGTTGATCTTTAGCGTTGTGATTCCAAGTGACTGTGCACAACCAAAGAATTTTTGGAGTACTTGTTAAATTGGTATGATAATTATTTGGGGGGGGGCAAGAGTTAAGCATGGGAATTGAATTGTGGTGGGCATTAGTTTTGCATTCTAAATTGCAGTTTTCAGGCTCTGTCTGAATGGGTTTTAGTACTTTTACTTCTATACAGAAAGACAATAGTAGTTTTCACAGTTAAAATATATTAAGTAGAGTAAGAGGGCGATTCTGCCAAAATGTATTTATGCAGCATTATATTTTGAATGCAATTTATCCTTTCAGTAAGTACACTAACTCATAAATTCCCATATCTCAATATATTCTAGAAATTATTTTTATTATATTCTATTGCAAGTGATGTGTACAAATTCATTTGTGTAAAATTATGAAATTTATATTTAGTATAAACTCCCACTCTCCTCTCTATTTTTGTAGCTCTTCTTGTTTCTCATCTCTCTCCTTGTTTTTACCTCATTCCCCTGGTCTCGAAAATGTACATATATTATAACTGTACTTTAAATCTTATGGACTTAATCTAGGACACTCTTTCCTACCTATGATTAATGCAAACACAAAGTCTGTTGTTTGGTTTTTCTTGTATTAAATATAATTGACATTCCTTTTGGGGGTAATATGGAAGACAATTGATATGTAGATACCAATGAGAAAATCATATATTAAAATAGTTGCCTATAAAAACTCTTGATCTTAAGTTATAAACATGATAGAATTCAACATTCTTTTTTGAAAAAAATAATTTATAAAAATTTGATATTGACAGGAGGCATGTGCTAACAAAGGATGGACCAGAAAAATGGAAGTTCTTTTACTGGATTTATTTTATTAGGCTTCTCTGATAGACCACAACTGGAACTAGTTCTCTTCGTGGTTCTTTTGATCTTCTATATCTTCACTTTGCTGGGAAACACGACCATCATTGTATTGTCCCAAGTGGACCCCCATCTTCACACCCCTATGTACTTTTTCCTCTCCAACCTAAGCTTCCTGGACCTGTGTTACACCACCAGCATTGTTCCACAGCTCCTGGTTAACCTCAGCGGAACAGACAAATCCATCTCCTATGCTGGTTGTGTAGTTCAGCTGTTTATGGCTCTAGGTTTGGGAAGTACAGAATGTATTCTCTTGGGGGTTATGGCTTTTGACAGGTATGCAGCTGTTTGCAGGCCCCTCCACTACACAGTAATCATGCACCCTCGTCTCTGTGCCCTGATGGCTTCTGCTTCCTGGCTTGCTGGTTTTGGCAACTCCTTATTGCAGACGGTGCTCATCTTCCTGTTACCACTTTGTGGAAGAAATAAATTAGACCACTTTTTCTGTGAGGTGCCGCCATTGCTCAAGCTTGCCTGTGTTGACACCGCTGTGAATGAATCTGAGCTCTTCTTTGTCAGTGTCATCATTCTTCTCGTGCCTGTTGCATTAATCTTGGTCTCCTATGGTCGGATTGTCAGAGCGGTCTTGCGGATAAAGTCAGCAGCAGGACAGAGAAAAGCTTTTGGGACGTGTGGATCTCACATCATAGTGGTGTCCTTGTTCTATGGTACGGCCATCTATGCTTATCTCCAGCCTACCAACAACTACTCCCAGGATCAGGGCAAGTTCGTATCTCTCTTCTATACCATCTTTACACCCATGATTAACCCTCTCATATACACGTTGCGGAACAAAGATGTGAAGAGAGCAGTTAAGAAGGTGCTTTGGAAGGACTATGTGTCCACATGACTTCATTGGAAGGACTCTGAATGTCAGAGCCCTTTATATATGTGTGGTCTTCAGAGGTTATCCAAACTATCCCTGACAACTCTCAAAGGAATTTCCTATTCTAATTCTCTTAGGAAAATAAATGTTCAAAATAATTTCATGGACTCGGGAAAACCTCCAAAGATGCTGATTCAGTATTTCTAGAGCATCTGCATTTTTATTACTTTAAAAACAGTTCCACTGGTTTTTCTTATCTGTATCCCATTCTGAAAACATTATTCCATTTCTACTTTCAAAAAGACATTATTTGGGGGGATGCAAGGGTAGTTCAGTGGTAGAATTCTCTCCTGCCATGTGGGAGACCTGGATTCGATTCCTGGCCCATGATCTTCCCAAAACAAACAAACAAAAGAAACCAACAAAAGCAAGCAAACAAACAAACAAAATTCAACAAATGATGCCACTAACGGGATACTCACATGGAAAAAGAATGAAATGTGACCCCGCCATACAGCATACGAAAAAAAAAAAAGACATTACTTGTAAGATCCTAAACATGAAGGCACAGCCATACTAAGCACATGAATTTCTTGAAATGTAAAGAATAGTAACAACTACTATTCTTGAAGGTATTTAAAGGGAAGTGCTTGAAGGTATTTAAAGGGAGCATCTTGGTTGAGAACAATTAGCATGAAACACACCTCTCCTATTTAGTCATACTACCCTGGAAGGAAATACAAGTATTTTGCTTGTATAGGACCTGAAATATTTTGCTTGTAATATTTGGCTTGTCCATGACCTGAAATAATATATATATTAATATGTTATTATGTACACACACACATTTAAAGCATAGTTCAATGTTTTAAGTGAAGGTCAATCCTTTAACACTTTTGTGAAGTTGAATAGTTGAAGAAAACATGTTAATTTTTGCTGTATAGTTCTTAGGAGTTATAGGCTTATTAAATCATGTAATTCAAACATTTTCCAAGATAAATAAGAAATATACATAGGTAAGTATTCACCATAATTTATTCTTGCAGGAGACATTGAAAAGTAAAAAGAGCTGACCTGATGATCAAGGGAGTATCTACTATTGGTTAGATACTGAACCACGAAGATAGGTTCATGGGACAAATTAATACCCTTAGTGCTATCATGATAGATATATATTATATAGGTTTTAAAAAATTACAAGTACCATTATTTCAGGCCCTGGGTTGAAAATAAGGTCATGAAGAGAGGTCTGTGTTTGTAGTTGGGGTATTGCTTGAACATTTTCATTCAATAATTTTGTAGAGATTTTGTATTAAACAGTAGCAAAAACCTGGCTCTAGGAATAGAAGAATAAGTGGGATAGAAGGAACAAATAGTATCTATTGTTCTTTATTTTATTTGTTTTTAAAATGATATTGCTTGTTATTTATAGACTAGTAAACCATGGCAGTGAGAGAATAACTGACTTAGAACAGTTACCTACCCATATGCTAGGGCAGTGATTCAAACTCTAGCATCGACCCCCTACATTTTAACTATGGATTTTTCAAAAACAGATCCCAACTTTTATAATGGATGAAATTCTGAGTCTTCAACGCTGAGTTTTCTATAAAAGCTTCCAACATTCAGATTCAGTTTGCATTACAAAATTCAGAACTTTTTCTTGACTTTTGATTTCTGATGGAAATTTATATTGTTTCTTTAACTTACACCCTTTTAAAAGAAAATGTTGCACATCATGAGAAAGCAATTTTCTGTTACTTCCCCATCACAATTTGCTACTTTTGAAGTTGGAGGAGTCTTCCAGGAAGATGACACAACAGGATAGGTCTAGTTCACCCCTGCTCCAAAGAACAGCTAGAGAAGGGACAGAAAAAAACTGGGAGAATGATTCCAGGGTGTTAGTGACCTGGGATGTTCTCCTACACCACAAAGGGAAGCCCTGGTTAGAAAAAGGAGAACTGAGATGCAGAGAACCGGAGACTGGCTAGCTAGTGCAAACAGCCTAGCACGACCATTTGCACACAGAGGCCCTGAGCACTCATGAGTGCATAGACAGAGAGACAGGGATTAAGAAGTAACCCAAGCCACATTCGTTTGTTGAACGCACTGCCATCGCATGCACCATCACCTCCCCAAGCTCTGCGACTCCCCCCACATTCCAGGTACCTGAACCCATCATCCACCCCTCCCACCGCGCTGCCAGCACCCTCCCTCTTGCGCCTCCCTAGACACACACACACACACACCATGCCCCGTGCATGCACACAAACCTGTCCCAACCAGACGCAACTCTCCCACACAGGCACACAGTGTTGCCCTGTCCCTCCCGAGACTCTTGTACCCGGGCCAGCCTCCCTCTCACTGCCCCCTGCAGGCAGTCACCTGCACATCTGGGCTGCAGGCGCTCACTTTCATACTGGGCCACACCCACACCCAGCCCATACAGTCACACAACTTCCCCCAACACCCCCACCCCTGTTACTGAGCTTGGTGCACACTCATCAGCAACCAGCCCCCCAGACACATGCATGCTCATGCGCATGTACCCACTCCTGCCATACCCCTTCAGCTCTGGGCAAGCACTGACCTGCACATCTGGGACACATCTGTCCCCAGCCCACACAGGTACAACCCTACCCTGCTGCCCCTGAGCTGTGTGCAGGGCAAACCATGGCCCTGACCCCAGACCCGCGCATGCCAGGGCCCCGCCCCCCCCAGATCCACACACTGCGCAGCCACTTCCTCTCTGCCAGGCACCCATGTATCCATGAACCAGCCTCTTGACCCTGTACTCCACCCCATCCCTGTCCCACATACTTGCACAACCTTGCCCCACCCCACAGCACAAGTGCCCTTCTAAACACCTGGCAGGTGCTCACAGGCACATCTGTGCTACATAGCCTCTGCGCTGCACTAGCAGGCACCTCTACCCCACCGCACCTCTGCACCTGCAGACCCCCGCCAGGGCCCCATCCACCCATCGTCACCCACTGACACATGTTCTTCAACCTCCACAACCTATGCCCCATCCTTACACACTCCTGCATCTGCATCTTGGCACCCCTGGACCCCTCCCCCTGTGCTAGGACAAAATTTTGGAAATTAAACAGTGCACATCTAAATAATCAATGGGGCAAAGAGAAAGTCTCAAAGGAAACTAGAAAATATTTTGAAATCAAAGAAAATGATAGCACACTGTACCAGACCTTGCAGTATGCAGCTAAAGCAATCCTAAAAGAAAAATTTGGAGCCTCAGTGCTTATATAAGAATGGTAAAACATCTTGAAACAATAATATAGTCTTCTGTTTTAAGAAGCTAGAAGAAGAAGTATAAATTATACCTAAAATAAAGAAAGGAATAAAATAATAAACATAAAAGTAGAAATCAATGAAACTGAAAACAGTATACCAACTCAGGAAATCATCAAAGAAAAAGCTTGTTCTCTGAAAAGATCAATAAAATTAATAAACCTCTAGCCAGGCTAACTAAGGAGAGAGGGAGAGAAGACACAAATTTCATGAATGAAATAGGCAACACTACTACCACACTACAGATATTGAAAGAATAATAAGGGAATGCTGTAAATAGCTATATGTCCATACATTTAACTTAGAAGAAACAGATCAATTTCCTAAAAAATGGAAATTACTAGCCCAGAAGAAATCAGAACTCTGAATACTTCTATATTTTAAAGAAATTGAATGTGTACTTTAAAACATTTCATAAAGTAGAACTCCAAACTCCAAGCTCAGATGGTTTCATTGGTGTATTCCACCAAACATTGAAGAAACAATACTTTTATTGGTCAGGAATCTCTAGGGAAACAGAACCAACAGGAGATATCGGTAAACATTATGTGATTTTATAAAAGTGTCTCATGCAACTGTGCAGATGTGTGAGTCCAAATTCCACAGGGCAGGCTAGGCTGCAAGCTGGCAACTCTGATGAAGGGTTTTGATGAATTCCTCAGGAGAAGCTGGCTGGCTGAAGTAGACATGAAGTTTCTCTGTTCTGACTGCTGAAGTCATCACTTCTTCTTTTAAAGCATTCAACTGATTGGATAAAATGTCTTTCATTACTAAACACTCTCCTTAGTTGATTATAGGTGTAATCTGCCACAGATGCAATCAACTGACCGATGACTTAAGTCCATGAAATGTCCTTGTAGTAAATCTCTTGATCAGACAACTAGACACCATTACATGCCCACGTTGGCACATGAACCTAACCATCACAATACTAATTCTACACAATTCTCTTTCATAAAATAGAAGAGAATGGAATACATCAAAACCTGTTTTATGAGGTCAGCATTACCCTATTAACAAAAGGAAACAAAGACATCCCAGCAAAAGAAAACAAACAAATATGTCTCGTGATCACAGATACAAAATCTTCCCAAAAAATGAGCAAATTGAATACAGCAATATATAAAAAGGAGATTAAAAAAGGAATGCACAACAATTTCAGTATTCAAAAATGAAACAGTGGCCCACTGACATCAGAGCTCTGTAGTGCGCATCCAAGAGAATGGAGGACAAACCCATGATAGATAAGCTGTTTCAAAAGTCTCCTCATCAGTAATGCAGAGACGGTAGAGTTTAACAAATGAGTATGATTGCTTAATCATTATATTGATACCTCTTTTAATCTCCAGTATCTTAGAGCAGCTAGAAGTAAAAACCTAAAATTGTGGAATTGTAACCCATACCAAACTCTGAAATCTGTGCAACAACTAATTGTTGCGATGAGCTTTGAAATCTATTGCTTTTTTGTATACACGCTATTTTTCAGAAGAAAGAAAAACTGTCAGTTGTGATGATAAATGCGCAGTCATATGATGATATTGTGAACCACTGACTGTACACTTTGGATGATTACATGGTATGTGAATATACAATATGTATCAATAAGAAACAAATAATTTTAAAAAAAGATGCTAGGGATTGAGGGGAAAAATTC
>PVIY010061642.1:0-11166 GCA_004026745.1 Myrmecophaga tridactyla | reverse complement strand
TTCTTCATCTCACTATCTGAGATTCGTTGATCCACATATTGAAGCACAAACCCTGGTTCCTCTTTTCCTCTTAGCCCCCAAATCTAATCCATATTTTGTGTGTAGGTGTTCATTTATTTTAGATCTATCTACCTCTCCCCACTTCAAATGCCAGAAGCATATAACAAGACCACTGCAACACCTTACTCACTTTTCTCCCCAACACTCGTTTGGCTTTCTGGTTTGTTCTGGAAAGGGGAGTGAGAGGGAACATGTAAACTCACAAATATAATCATGTTTTTCACCCAGTAAAAATGCAATCATTTATTTCCCTTTGCAATTTTAATAATACCAATGCTCTTCAATAATGTCTGAGACATGACATTTACTAGAGTATACTTATTTCTCCAACCATGGCATGTTCCTCTCCCCTACTCATTCAGTTTCATGTTCTGTGTAAAAAGCTTCTCATTCACTCTTCGTTCCATGAATAAGCCAATCTGTTTGGGTCTTGCCTTTTGCTGTTCTCCCTGTCATAAATATCCTCTCCTTGCCATGTTTCCTTGATTGTATCTTTCATATAACTCAATTTTTGGCTTCAATATCACACCCGGCATACAGACTTCTCTGTTGTCCCAATCAGAGTAAATCTTCCCTTATTTCTCTCAATCACAATTTTCTTATTTTTAATTTGAAATATCTTTGTTTAATTCTTTACTTGTGCATTGTTTGTCTTTAGCAAATCATAAGCTCCAAGAGTACAAGAGTGGCTTTTTTTTTCACTGTATACATGCCTAACGGATTGCTGGTTGTAAGTGTATAATTGGGAATATATATTCCAGTATGGTAGCCAGTAGATACAAGATTATTTAAGTTTAATTAATAGAATTAAATAAGATTAAAAGCTTTGTTCCTCAGTCATACCCGCTATATTTTGACCATTAAAGAGACTCATGAAGTTAGTAGCTACCATGTTGGAAAGTTAAGGGAACATATCCACCATTACATCTTCAATGTAATGAAGAAAGTTCTACTGAAAAATGGAGCTTTGGAATGAATAACATTTCTATTGCTTGCTTTTGAGAGATCATCCTAGCACTCAACTTAGGCATAATTTTTAGCAGCAAACAGAATTATACAAATCGTACATTATTGGTGCATGAACACAGCAAGATTTTGTCTTTTAGAATGAGGCAAAGAAATTTTCTTTTACTTGTTTTTGTTTTCCCTGGTCTTTTTTTAACTAGTTTTTTGTTTTCCCTGGTCTTTTTTCTTAGTTTTTTAAAAATTGAATTACTGTTGTTTTATGTTTTGACATTAAATAATTGGATTTATACTTTACAGACTTTGCTCACCTCTCCTAGAGAAAATTTCTCTTTGAAGTTGTTGGGTGATCCAAACAGGCATAGGAGATAGAAGAATTGTGCCATGGGGCAAAATGTTATTCCTTTTCATGTATCTATAAAATGAAATAAAATATATGTAATGAATTGGCAGTCTATTTGCTCTACTTCAGAACTTGCAAGATACCTATATTATTATGAAATATAGATGCTAAAAAAAACTAAGTTCCCTGATGAGAGGATAGACATGTTATTGGAAGGCAGATGGGAGAACATAGCAAAAAAGATAAAGAATTAGAATATGTGGGTTTGTTTTTAGCTGTTTTTATAAACTGGTGTTACATAGAGAAGTAATGTGCCCTTTGTGTTTCAGAAGCTTAATGTCTGAGGAATGTCTTTTTCATGAATATGTATTCATTAAATCTTAGAAAAATGCAGTCCATTATACTTACAGAGAAGCAATAAAACAAATCTGGCCTCAAAAGTTTTACATTTTAGTTTGATATTAACATAGCCACTCCTGCTTCTGTTTCGCTAAGGTGTTTTTTTTTTTTTTGAATACATATGCTCATTTTATTTTTATATCTATTCTTAAATTTTATTTCTAAGCTCTTTATGCTTATTTTAGATGAAACATTTTTAGAATAAAAAAATCAATCCAAGATTATTTTTACTTTATTTGGTTAATTTAGGCTGGCCATATTTGTCATATTTTGATATATTTTGAAAAATTTATTCGTTAGAATTTTAAACAGTCTTTCATTTGGCATTCTAATATATACTTTTATGGTTTGTATTTTGTTATATGGTTTTTATACAAATGATTTTGGGGGGAGATTGGCTTTTTATTGTCACAGACAGAATCATTACAACTACAGAGATGAGGTTAGGCATAGATGAGGAGAAATTGCGTTTCAAATTTAGGCCTTTTTTAGACAATAAAGAGGTTACCCCCCCGCTTTGTATTCGCAGTGATAAGAAAGATTCCCTTCCTTTATTCCTATAACCGCTGTTTGGGGATTTTCTTCCGTGTGTTAGAAAGGCCCCACTTTGACCCCATCACCCTCCTGCTCTATCTGTCTACAGCATAAACAAAGAGCTTTGGTCTATGTTTAGAAGGCTGTTTCCTTGCTGTTTGAGAGCAGTAGGGCCTCCCTTGATTAAAAAGGGAATGTGCTTTGATTTTTGCTTTGGACTCAGAAAATGAAATCGACCGTGTTGTGTCTTAGCGCCTTGCTGGTAAAGTCTGAGAAAGCTCCCTTACCCCTCTTCTGTAACTGCCTATAGGGAGACAGCCTCCTATGTGACAACATAAAACATAGCTGGAAATGGAGATGATCGCTTTCTCCCCCTTTCTGGGAGACCAGGAGTGGGCCCCCTCCCGCTGGCATATGCACAGGTTTTCCCAGAACTGTGGGATGGGGGAGAGAGAAACCCCAGCTCTACCAGAATAAAGAAGGTAATGAGGTGTCCTGGGATGGAAAATGAGGGAGATAGACACCCCTCACAAACACACTGTTGCCTCTACCCCAAAACACAGCTGAAGTTTTCTGCTTCTAAGGCACTGAGATCAGGTCCAGCTAAGTCAGTGCAAGGATGGAGTTCTGCCTCTGTTCCCCAGAACCCAGACCTGGGAAGGGAGATCTGATTCATGCTCCTGGGAAACAGGCAAGCTTGCTATGGAAGACAGTGGGCATAGGGAGAGAAATCCCAAAGGGGCTAAAACAGTTGGGTTGGAGTTGTAGAAGGCCATGAAAGAGATTCACCTCTCATTGCTTATGCTGTTTTCCTGTTACCTGAATTATTTAAAATATTGGTTAGCTAACACTTTCCCCACTTCTTTTCATTTGTTTCCCCACTTTATGTTCTTTTAAATTTGTGAATTAATTTCAGGACTAGCTTTATGTGTGTGTGTGTGCTCAGTAGTTGGTTTAATGTTCTGGTGTCATTATCTTGAAATTCTCAGTATTTTAGAACAAGAGGCCCTAATTTTCATTTTTTACAGGACTCTACAAGTTTTCTAGCCAGTCCTCATCAATTTACCTATAACAATATTTATCAGGTTAGTCTTAGAGGCATCTCTGATTTCTTTTTCTTGTTCAAACTCCACATTCTGTCACTCATGAAGCCTTGTTTATTTACTGAATATGTGGCCACTCTTCTTTTTTGTTCTATCTGCTTCCACTTCCTTATTTCAATACCAGGTGAACTGTCTCCTGGACCATTGTGTAAGTCTCAAGATTCTTTTTGTTCTCTCTTTATAATTCGCCCTTGTCACTGCTTGGACATTTATTGTTTAAAAGAAAAGATGAAGCCAAAATTTCTGCTTATTTAGGAGGTTTTTTCACAGTAGACCACTTTTTGAAAAATTATTTTTCTATCCTATATATGTTTCTTGAGTGTCTTTTGTTTCATAGATTTAATGTTTTTCTTATTGATTTTAAGCTTACTCATTAAATATAAATTTATTTGTTCTTTTGAAGAATTCCCATCATTTCTCCTTTGTTAGGAATTTCAACGATAGTCATTTTATAAAAAGATTCACATCGTGTCTTACCTCTGATTTGTGTGTGCGACTGGGGGTGGTGGGGAGACAGAGACCGTTTCTCACTGTACTTATGCTAGGCACAATTTTGTGCTTATTTTTCATCCTTCTTTTATCAGGGCATTTTTGTTATAGAATCTAGAGCTAGGGTGCAAATGATGGTGCCGTGGCAGGTCTCTGTGATTATGGAGTAGATCGTGTCTCCCAGTTCATCCTATTCCTAACGCAGAACTTAAAATATAGGGATATGTTGGATAAGGCTGATAAAGGATTGTGCTGGGTCGAAAATGCTGTGTCCCCCAGAAAATCTATGTCCATTATCCTGATACAATATTGTAGAGTGTAAATTTTTGATTAGATAGTTTCCATAGAGATTGACCTACTCAATTGTGGATTTAAACTTTTTATTGATTACTCCATGGACATGGGCCACACCCAGTTTTGTCTGTGATCTTTTGATTAGATGAGGTGTAAATCCACCCATTTAAGATGGGTCTTGATTAGTTTACTGGAGTTTTTTAGAAGGGGATACATTTTAGAGGAAGCTCAGATACTTGGAGAACAGTTGCTTCAGAGCTGGCAGAGATACAGATATATGGATATGCTTGGAGTGCCAACAGAGAGAGCAGATGCCTAGACATGGATGTTTGGAGATTCAGAAGTCAGCACACATTGCCATGTGCCTTCCCTTGAAATGCTAAGCAATCCAGAACCCAGAGTTGTGTCCTGGAGAGCTAAGTGAAGGCTTACAGATGCTTGCAGAGAGGAAACCACTGGCATCAAAAGTTGAAAGCAACCGAACAGGGAACAAGGACCAGCAGATGTCAGCCATGTACCTTCCCAGATTAGCCACTCTTGAGTCAAGGTATCTTTATCTGGATACCTTAGTTTTGACATTTTTACAGCCTTAGAACACTAAACCTGTAACTTAATAGATTCCCATTTTAAAAACTGTTCCATTTCTGGTATATTGCATTCTAGCAGCATTTAACACACCAAAACCGGAATCGGTGTCCATTTTCTAGTACAGACCTTAGTCTCAGATCTTCGGCTTTGTGCATTTTCACTGTATTACAGAACCTTTCTAAATTCTGTTGTGAGGTACTGGTAGGAATGGGAAAGACAAATTTCCATTGGGGTTAAGAGCACTATTTTAGAATTAAACTGAACTCCAATGCTACCAACCCTTCTTAATAGGATAATGTCCTTGGCTGCTAAACCAGTTTTCTCATGTGCAGACTAAATACTAATGCTCATTTCATAGGGATCTTCTGAGTGTTAAAAGAGATAATTCTTTGGCATATGGCAAGCATGCAGGAAATATCATTTATTGATTATGATGTAGTATTTGCTGCCATTGCCCTCGGGGGGATTCAGGAGGGTACAGTTGGATTTTGATCTTTCTGACTTCGTAGTGCAAGATTGTTGAAAATACTGAAGGAATGCAAAGCAGGTACAGCCACTGTTGCTTATTGCAGATATTGCCAGAATGCTCCTTGCCCCACATAATATCACTGGTGGATGAGATATAAGATGAAGCACTTTCTCTTGCTAATGAGTCAATGATCTCTCTGTGTATTTCATATAGCTGTGCTTGTGAGTATGTCATTCAGAACTATGTTTTGAAAATGACTGCAGTGGGGGTCTAGAATCTGACAAATATTTGGTTACTATTGGTTTATTTTCCTGAGCCATCATGTACAACATCTCAAGAATCTGCTTTAAAGACTGTGATAGTAAGGCCATGGTGTCAACTTGGCAAAATGATTATGCATAATCATTTGACTGTTTGGTCAGGCGAGCACTGGCCTGACCATTGCTGCAAAGATAATTTGTGGCTGATTGATAAACCTAAAGGCTGGTGTATTAAATCACCATTCAGTTGATCGTGTCTGTGGTTGATTACATTTGCTCTCAGCTAAGGCATGCCTCCCACAAGATGATAATCCAATCAGATGGAGGCTTTTAAGGAAGAAGAGAGACTTTTTTACTGCCTCCTCAGCCAGCAAGCCTCTCCTATGGAGTTCATCCAGACCGTTCATTGAATCTGCCAGCTTCACAGCCTGCCCTATGGATTTTGGACTCTTCCATTCCCACAATTGCTTGAGACACCTTTATAAATCTCATATTCACAGATATCTTCTGTTGGTTCTGTTTTTCTAAAGAATCCTGTTTAATACAAATACTCTCCACTTTCCTATGTGATCAAGTAGAGACAGAGTGGCAAAACATTCAAAGCTACAACAATGGAGGATAACCAAGCTTGAAAGCAAATGCACGCCTGCATTTGAGGATACATAGTCAATTCTAGAAAATTATTTTAGTGATATTTGAATGGTTTGTTGGGTTTCAGGATGGGGAAAACATCCTGAACCTTCGTTTGTGATTTTTTATGGTTTAACTACTGTGCACTCATCCACTTCAGGAATGTATTTGACTTTTGACAACTGCATAAACCTGTCAAGATATACATGAAATAGAGCTTATCTCATTAAAGTTTGCTGACAGTAAAACAGATAATGCTAAACAACATCTCAGAGCATCTACTTTGCTATTGGGTTAGGTCTCTATAATATGTAACTACTGTTTAAATCATTAATATAGCCTTTTGATGGATAATCAGTATTCTAAGCTATACTACCTCTCACATTTACAATGTGCTTGGGGGTATATCAGCAATTCAAGCTTTTCTGCTTGAATGAGCACATTCAGTACCACTGAACCCAAAATATGAAGGTCTAATGAATTGACTTTAATGGCTTCCTTACCTCCTTAAATGTTTTTGTTTTAATTGGCTATACCACACTATATCCTGAACTACACTGAAAAGTTCACAGCACCGATGCTAATGGTCTCCTTCTAATTACTGCATAATGAACAAGGTCTGACAGTGCAGTTTTAGAGGTTAGACACAACAATTAGTAATCATCTTCATATTTTTATGAAGTTGAAATCTTGAGGCCTCAATTTTAATGTGGAAATTATATATACATATGTGTGCTTCAGTGTACATTTGTTTATATGTGTATGTCAATCTTAGAGTAATACCTGGCAAAATGTACATATAGGATATTTCATTTTTAGATAATAGATAATCAAGGTATATGTTTATACATATATACATGTGCATATTTATGTATATATTTTATATATGCATGTGTTTATATCACATGCATGTGTTTATATATAGCATATATATACTATATTTTCTTTTGAGAAAATAAACACTATTTAATAATTAAATTCTCAAATTATTTGCCAGAAGCTGCATTTCCAGGTTAATATATCTCTCATAATTATATCTAGCACTTATGGATTATTACTCTGGGCTTGCCTTTAAGCAAAATATTCACCTTGATCACAATTAAAATCCTCTAATGATGAGAGTTATGGTTAAATCATATAGTTATCATATTTAAGCATACTGTTTATCATTATAAATACATGAGTGTATGAAATGTTTATACAGTTGTCATTGCTGTTTGATGTTTAGTGCAAAACAGTGGCAAGGAATCTAACAAAAAATGAAAGAGGAAGAAAATCACCACAGTGAGGAATCCAAAGTAACTTATTACAAAAAGTACTAAACATTGTTATGCGTACTGCTTCTAATACTGGTTCTCCGAACGATTGAATTGTTACTGAGGTGGTGAGAAAAATTTAATATGGCTTTGTTTATGTACATTTATATTCAATTTGCCTTTAAGGATTAAAAGTGTTACTATTACCATTCAAAAAGATTGTTGCCAAATTCCCTAAGAAAGAGGAAAAGATGGTGCGTTAATTTGAAAGGATTTATGTTCCCTAGAAAAGCCATATTTTAATCCTTTTCAGTTTTGCGGGAGCAATGGTTTCTTCTAATCCCCATTTAGTACTATAGGTTGGAAACTTGATTAGAGCATGTCCATGGAGAGGTGACTCATTCAATTGTGGGTATTAAACTTGATTAGATGGAGACATGTCTCCACCCATTCTATGTGAGTCTTGATTTTAGGATTACTGGAATCCTAAAAAAGAAGGGACATTTTGGAGACAGTGCTCCTTTTGAGAATGAGGAGAGAGCCGCAGAACCATGACAGAAGGACAAGAGAACCACAGAGTCCACCAGCCAGCAACCTTTGGAGATGAAGAAGGAAAATGCATCTGGGGATCTTCATGAAGCAAGAGGCCTGGAGAGAAATCTAGCAGATGCTGCCATGTTTGCCATGTGCCATTCCAACTTGAGAGAGAAATGCTGATCATCATTGGCCTTCTTGAACCAAAGTATCTTTCCTGGATGCCTTAGATTGGACATTTTTATAAACTTACTTTTATCTGGAGATTTTCATGGCTTTAGAACTGTAAACTTGTAACTTATTAAATTCTCCTTGTTAAGAGCCATTCCACTTCTAGTATATTGCATTCCAGCAGCTAGCAAATTAGAACATATGGTAAGTTAATTTTTTTGTAAAAGAGCCCCTTAAATCTTTTTTATTTTTTTTTATTTTTATTATTTTTTTTTTTACTGGGCAGGCACCAGGAATCGAACCCAGGTCTCTGGCATTGCAGGAGAGAACCCTGCCTGCTGAGCCACCATGGCCTCCCCTGAATCTTTTTTCAAAACATTTTTACTGTGAAATCTAACATATATACATAAAAAGCAATAAATTTCAAAGTACATTGTAACAAGTAATTATAGAACAGATTTCAAAGTTTGGTATGAGTTACAGTTCCATAATTTCAAGTTTTCCTTCTGGCTGCTCTAGGACATTGGAGACCAAAAGAAATATCACTATAATGATTCTGCCATCTTACACATTTGTTAAATCTGTTCTTCTCTGTTGTAACTCCTCTTTCTGCTTTGATCCTCTTCCCAGTCTTTAGGGGTATTTGAACTTTGCGCATTCTAACCTTTTCATGTTTGAAAGGGGTGTTGATAGTATGGAATAGAGGATGGAACTAGTTGATGTTGTTGGAGAGGCTGGCCTGGGTTTCAAGACTTATCTGGCCTAGGATCCCATCTGGAGGTTGCAGGTTTTTGGAAAGTAATCTTTGTCAGTGAAACTTTTGTAGAATCCCAAATAGATCCTAGGTATTCTTTAGGAATGGTTTTGGTTGGTATTTGGCAACCCCATGGTAATTAGCAATATCTAGCTAAAACTTGAGTAAGAGAAGCCTCCAGTATAGCCTCTAGACTCTATTTGAAGTCTCTCAGCCACTGATACCTAATTTTGTTACATTCTTTTCCCCCTTTTTGGTCAGGAAGGTGTTGTCAATCCCACATGCCAAGGCTAGACTCATCTCTGGGAATCATGTCTCACGTTGCCAAGAAGACTTTTACCCCTGGATGTCATGTCTGTGTAGGGAGAAGGTAATGATTTTACTTGCAGAGTTGGGCTTTGAGAGACAGAGGTCACATCTGACTGACAAAAGATGTCTTCTGGAGGTAACTCTTAGACATAACTATAGGTAGGTTAAGCTTCTCTGCTATAGAAATAAGAATCACAAGAGCAAGCCTCAAGGTCAAGGGCTTGGGCTATTGACCCAGGAGTCCCTACTATTTCACCTAAATCTCTTATAGAAATTAAATTATATTACACATTTCTTTTTTCTCAGGTTTTTTAAAAACTTCAAACTGAATTTTTGTCAGTCAACATTTTTAAAATAATTTTTTATTAATTAAAAAAATTACAAGAAAGAAACACAAACATCCTTAATATATGCTCATTCTGTTCTACATATATAATCAGCAATTCACAATATCATCACATAGTTGCATATTCATCATCATGATCATTTCTTAGAACATCTGCATCAATTCAGAAAAAGAAATAAAAAGACAACAGAAAAATAAAACAAAAACAGAAAAAGAAAAAAATTTACATACCATACCCCTTACCCCTCCCTTTCATTGATCACTAACATTTCAAATTGAATTTATTTTAACATTTGTTCCCCCTATTATTTATTTTTATTCCATGTGTTCTACTCGTCTCTTGACAAGGTAGATAAAAGGAACATCAGACATAAGGTTTTCACAATCACACAGTCACATTGTGAAAGCTATATCATTATACAATCATCATCAAGAAACATGGCTACTGGAACACAGCTCTACATTTTCAGGCAGTTCCGTCCAGCCTCTCCATCACATCTTGGATAACAAGGTGATATCTACTTAATGCATAAGAATAACCTCCAGGATAACCTCTCGACTCTGTTTGGAATCTCTCAGCCATTGGCACTTTGTCTCATTTCACTCTTCCCCCTTTTGGTCGAGAAGGTTTTCTCACTCTCTTGATGCTGGGTCTCAGCTCATTCTAGAGTTTTTCTTAGTCCCTTGATGCTGAGTCTCAGCTCATTCTAGGATTTCTGTCCCATGTTGCCAGGAAGGTCCACACCCTTGGGAGTCATGTCCCACGTAGACAGGGGGAGAGTGGTGAGTTTGCTTGGTGTATTGGCTGGAGACAGAGGCCACATCTGAGCTACAAAAGAGGTTCTCTTGGGGGTGACTCTTAGGCCTAATTTTAAGTGGGCTTGACCTATCCTTTGTGGGGTTAAGTTTCATGTGAACAAACCCCAAGACTGGGGGCTCAGCCTATAGCTTTGGTTGTCTGCACTGCTTGTAAGAATATCAATAATTCAACTTAGGGAGGTTGAATTTTCCCCCATTCTCACCATTCCCCGAAGGGGACTTTGCAAATATTTTCCACTCACTGATCAAATCACTCTGGGATTCACCGGAGCATCACTCTGGACAAACCAATAAATCTAATGTCCTACCAAAGGTTCCATGTACTTATGTTGTTCAACCAACTATCTACATAAGTTATATTAGGAAATGCACTAGTCAAAATATAAATTTTGTACCAAATAAACATTTTTTGATTTAGTCTCACACATAAGTTGAAATTTTAAAATATTAATTACCATCTATTTTCAGCACCCTGCAGTAATGACATTCCTTTGTTCTTCCTCATTCAAAAACATTTTAAAATTTGTACATTTAGTCATTATCATTATACACTCTAGGCATTCCTAGATTATACCATCTCAATCTTTATCATCTATCTTTCTTTATATTTCATTTATGCCCCCAGCCCTCCTCCCTCTATCATTCTCACATTCAGCTTCATTCAGTGTTTTAACATAATTGTATTACAGTTAGGTAGTGTTGTGCTGTTCATTTCTGAGTTTTTATATTCAGTCTTGTTGCACAGTCTGTAACCCTTCAGCTCCAGTTACCCAATATCTTACCCTATTTCTATGTCCTGATGGTGTCTGTTACCAATGAAATATTCCAAGTTTATTCACTAATAT
>PVIY010061641.1:0-11169 GCA_004026745.1 Myrmecophaga tridactyla | reverse complement strand
CTGCCTGAAAATGTAGAGCTGTGTTCCAGTAGCCATGTTTCTTGATGATGATTGAACAATGATATAGCTTTCACAATGAGACTCTGTGAATGTGAAAACCTTGTGTCTGATGCTCCTTTTAGCTACTATATCAACAGAAGAGTAGAACATATGGAACAAAAATAAATAATAGGGGGAACAAATGTTAAAATAAATTCAGTTTGAAATGCTAGTGGTAAATGAAAGCGAGGGGTAAGGGGTATGGTATGTATAATCTTTTTTTCTCTATTATCGTTTTATTTCCTTTTCTGTTGTCTTTTTATTTCTTTTTCTAAATCGATGCAAATGTTCTAAGAAATGATGAATATGCAACTATGTGATGATATTAAGAATTACTGATTGTATATGTAGAATGGAATGATATCTTAATGTTTTGTTTGTTAATTTTTTTAATTAATAAAAAAGTTAAAAAAAATCCCTAAATCTAACAAAAAACATAAATATACACATCTAAGATGCTCAACGACTCCAAACAGGATAAAACTAAATAAAGCCATGCAGTGGGATATTGTAATCAAACTGTCCGATGTCAAAAATAGAAGATTCTGAAAGCTGCAAGAGAGAAGCAACAAAGGGGTTTCAATAGATTAAGTGTCCATTTCTTATCACAACCCAAGAAGGCAAGAAGGCAGTGGAATGGCAAATTGAAAGCGCTGAAAGCCAAAAAAATACCCAACCAAGAATTCTATATCCAGCAAAAAGATCTTTCAAGAATGAAGGAGAGATTAAAGCATTCTCAGATAAACAAAAGCTGAGGGAGTTTGGCACCATAAAACAAGCCCTACAAGAAAGAGATGCTAAAGAGAGTTCTGCAAGTTGAAACCAAAGGACAATAGACAATAGACCAAAGCCACATGAAGAAATAAAGATCTCCAGTGAGAGTAATGTCAGCATTATTGTATTTTGGGTTTGTAACTCCACTTTTTATTTCCTACTGGATCTAAAAAGCAAAGGATAAAACGTAATGAGAAGGGTGTACAGGTAGTTCAGTGGTTACAATGCCCGCCTTCCATGCGGGAGACCCAGGTTCAATTTCCAGACCCTGCACCCCCCCCAAAAAGAAAATGTAATGAGAAATCAGTGGTTGTCAATACATAATATATAAATGTAATTTTTGACAAGAACTACATAAGGTGGGTGAATGGAGGGGTATAGGAACCTAGTTTGTGAATCCTATTGAAGTTAAGTTGGTATCAAAGCAAATGAGACTGTTATAGATTTAGGATATTAAATTTAAGTCCCACAGTAACTACAAAGAAAATATCAGAATATGCAAGCTCACAGAAACAGAAATGAGAGTATAGGTTGCCAGATAAGAGAAAGGGGAATTAATGCATTATGGCTATAGGGCTTCTGTGTGGGGAGATGGGAAAATTTTAGTAATGGAAGGTGGTGAGGGAATCACAATATTATGAATGTGATTATTAAATGGCATGCTTGGGAGTGGCTGAGATAGTAAAATGTATGTTGTATATATGTCCCCACAATTAAAAAATAGAAGATGAAAGAAAGAAGGAAGGAAGGAAGAAAGGCAAATGTGGCAAAATATTAAAATTGATGGATATAGGTATTAGTGGTAGGGGTGGTATAAGGAAATGTTGGAGTTCTGTGTATGGGGTTTGTATTATGTAACTATGCTGTAAGTTTGAAAGTACTTAAGTTAAAATGTTGAAAAATAAAAAAGAACAAGTCACTAATAAAAGAAAAAGTTAACTTATCATATCACTTGAGGTATTCAAGATGTTGATAAATCTCTGATATTCTCTGCACAAAGGATCCAAAAAAAGAAATGAGTTGATATAAAGGGAAAAGGCAAAGTAAGACAGAGATGACATCTGCAAACTTGAAGTGACCCCTGCTACTCCCTAATCATTTCACCAATCACTCTTAAAGTCAAATTCTTATAGAGGAGGTCATAGACACACTTTAGCCTAACATAAAACTAGTGTTGCCTCATTAGGAAGGGAAAAGGACAGTTAGGTTCTTGACAAATATTTCAGATCTAAGTTTTCCAGCACCTAGCAAAGCACCCAGAGTTTACAAAGTGTCCAATAATTGTCTATTAAATAATTAATGATTGGAAACACACCTTCAAGCCAGGCCACCCTGGAAGTCTCTATATCCTCATGCCAACATGTATTTTGCCCCATAGTCTAAAATAGTCTAAACTGGCAAGACCAGGAAATGGTTTATCAAGATCTGGTTTGTGCTTCCCTTAGGAAGCCATCCCTCTCTGGCTAGGACAAGTGAGCTGACAGCAAAAAAGACATTGCCCTAAAGACTTGAATAGACATTTCTCCAAAGAAGATATACGATGGCCAAAAAGCACATTAAAAGATATTCAACATCATTAGTCATTAAGGAAATGCAAACCAAAACATGAGATACCATTAGAATGGCTACTTAAAAACAAAACAAAACAGAAAATTCCAAGTGTTGGAGAGGATGTAGAGAAATAAGAACACTCATTCATTGCTGGTAGGACTGTAAAATGGTACTGCCACTGTGAAAGACAGTTTGGCAGTCCCTCAGAAAGTTAAGTATAGAATTACCATATGACCCAGAAATCCCATTTCTATATACCCCAAAGAACTGAAACCAGGGACTCAAACAGATATTTGCACACTAATGTTCATAGCAGCATTGTTCACAATTGCCAAAAGATAGAAGCAACCCAAGCGAAAGAGCCATCAACCAGTGAATGGATAAACAAAATATGGTATATACATAAAATGGAATATTATTCAGTCATAAAAAGGAATGAAGTACTGATCTATGCAACAACAGGGATGAACCTTGAAGACATCACGTTGAATGAAATAAGCCAGACACAAAAGGACAAATATTGCATGATCTCACTGATATGAAACAATTAGAATAAGCAAACTCATAGAGTAAAACTGTAGAATATAGGTTACCCAGGGAATAGGGATAGGGAACAGGGAGTTAAGGTTTAAAATGTACAGAGTTTTTATTTTTATTTGAGATGATGGGAAATTTTTGGTAATGGATGGAGGTGATGGAAGCACAACATTGTGAACATAACAGCAATGAATTACATATTCAAACGTGGTTAAAAGGGGAAATTTTAGTTGTATATATGGTACTAGAATAAAAGTTATTTTTAAAATCTGTGGTACCGGGCAACACAACAGTGAATCCTAAGTTAAATCATATACTATAATTAACAATACAATTACAAAAGTGTTTTGTTTTTTTTTTACCAATTGTAACAAATGCACTACACCAATGCAAGGTGTTAATAATAGGATGGTATATGGGAATCCTGAATTTTATACATGACTGTTCTGTAAACCCAAAACTTCTTTAGTTAAAAAAAAAAGGAAAAGATAAAAAGGAGACATTGCCCTGGCTGAACCATACAATACCTGAATTCCCTGTAGTGAAGAAACTCCCATGTAAAGGAAAACTCCATAGAGTACTGGCATCGGAATAAACTAGAAACAAAAGGGCAGAAAGACCAGAAATTAAATTCGGTATCATGCATAGCACACTCAAGACAATGTAAAATTTTGAATCTTCAAGCAGGAAACAAAGTCACAAAACAGCTGTATTAACGCATTAATTTCTGCCACCTCTGTGTGATTTAGAAGTAAACACAAAAGCAGAAGCTGACAATGATAAAAAAAAAATCTTGTTCTGAAATGATAACACCAAACAGTGTAAACTGGTCCTAATGAACTTATAGGCCTGATAGTTTACCCCGTCTGTCTTTTCCTCTGCAGTGGGGTGGGGCGGGCACGCACACACACACACCTTTTTTACAGACTGATGCCTTTTAATCTTTTGTCATCACACAATCATCTCATCTCCTTCAGGATTTGGAGGTATTTTAACATGACTAAAAAATTTCCTTTTTAGGAAACTTTTACTGCTTCTTAAAACTGTTTACTGACCAGAGACTTGAGGGTAGAAGTAGGGAGGTAACTTGTCAGAGAGGGAATCACTTTTTGAGAAATATGAATATTATTATATTATATTTGAATACACACACATTGCTTGAGTGTAACTTTCCTAAGCACTTTCACATGTCAACCTGAGTAATCTTTAGAGCAATGCTTTTAAGTAGGGAAATGAGACCTATAGAATTAAGGCAAGGATAGTCTCATTGGTGAAGACTAAATTGACTTGCTTATTTTTCTCAGGCTAAGAACATTCTCAGATGTAATTCTCTCAAAATTAGGAAATTCTCCTTTCATACTGTTCAAGTTCTAGAATGAGTAGATATCTTAATTTGGTGATGGCCTTGTTTGTAGAATTGCTGAATGGTATCCTAAAAGAATCATCCTTGGTGGTTAGTGGGACATTGGTTCAGGAGTGGGAGTAGGGGCAGGGGTGGAGGATGAAAGGCCTGAAGAGAGGTGGCAATGTTGACTAGAAAGGGGACGAAGATTGTGCAGAATTCTTAACTATCAACTTCTCAACTGTTACCTTTGAAGGGCACTTGCGGTGCAGGCCCATAGTGGTAAAAGAATCACCAAATAAGTGGGCAAGAGAGGAAAATGCTTCAAAATGGTTGGGGCTTGGCAAAATGGACAGAGAGCTTTCCTTTTCAACCCCTTTTCTCAGATGCCAGCCTTACACCCACACACACAAAAATCACAATATTCTCATGTTGAAAGTATCCTCCATCTTTACAAAAAACTTTTTTTAATCCCACATCTCACAGCAGTCATTGCCCCTTTTTCTGCTCTGCTTCATAGAATAACTTCTTGAAAACTTTGTCTGCACACACACTCTTTACTTACTCAATTCCTATTATTCTCTTCAGTCTGTAAGTTGGATTTTGCCCTATCATTCAACTAAATCTGCTCTTCTCAAATCACAGTAGATCTCCATGTTGCCAAATCCAATGGCCTTGGTTTGGTCTTCATCTTTCTAGACAGCACTTAACCAATCCCTCTAACCCCCTCACTTGGCTTCCCTGATACCACACCCTCCTGGTTTCCCTCCTACATCTCTGGAAGCTTCTTTTGAATCTCTGTTGCTATCTTCTCCTCTAACATTCCTCTACATGTCAAAATTCCTCAGACTCTGTTCTCGCTGGTCCCTCTTTTCTTTTATATCTACTCTTCTGCCTGAGTGATCTTATCCCTTGACTTTCAAGGCCACCTGTGTTCTGTTGACTCTCAGATTTATAGTTTTAGCCCAGAACCCTCCTGTAGCCTCTTTAGTCAGATGCCTTGCACATGTCTCACCCAAAATCCACCCCTGCTCCACCTCTCACAAAAGCACTTTCTCCTTCCTGCAGTCTTCTCTATTTAATAAATGCTATCACTCTCTACCCATACAGTTAAGTCAGGAACTTAGCAAACTTTTATTTTTCCATTTTCTTTACCCCATTCCACAATTAATCATCAAGTCCTTTAGTTCTGAATCAAAGATATATGGAAGCCATGCCTTTTTATCCATCCCTACTACCACCTTCCTTATCCAAGCCAGCAACATCTCTCAACTGTCATAGCTTAACTGGTCAACCTGCTTCTATCCATATCTCAACTCTAAAAACATCTTCTCTAGACAGCAGGTACAGTGATCTTTAAAAAAAACTAACTGGATTATGTACCTCTCCTATTAAAAATCCTCCAAAGGTTACCTTTACTATGGTCTACAAGGCCATAAATGATCTAGCCCTGCATCACCTTCCAACCTCACTTCACTGTGTGCTTGCCCTGGCTCAGCACCCTTGAACCACAAGGCCCTGATATTTCCTAGAACACAATGTACTCTTTCCTGCCTTAGGGCCTGACTAGACTGCTTTTCTACCCTTCTACCATCCCTACCCCTACCTTCTTGGCATGGCTAGCTCCATCTCATCTTCAATGCTATCTCCTCAAAGAGACCTTCTCTGACCCCCTTAACAAATACAGCACCCCCTTATTCTTTATAGTACCATAGGGCACTATATATTTCCCTTATCTTACTTATTGCTTTCTGTAACTATCACGTTTGTTTTTCTGATTACATATTATCTGTTTTCCCCATCAAAATAAGCTATTTCAGGGCAGGGATTTAGATGTGTGTCTGCTTGTTGTACCACTGTATTCCCAGCACCTAGTACCATGCACTCAGTATCTGCCAAATGAGTGAATGAATGATTACCTTTAATATAGCGGTCATGAAGACTGAACAGCCCATCAGCACAAAGATCATAAGGCCTGTCACTCTCTGCTCTCGGATGCCTAAGAACTTCGGCTGTTCTCCAGGAGCAGAGCACTCAGATTCTAGTTTGAGGCTGTTCACATGTGTGATGGACAGGACAGTTGCAGCCACAAACCAGGGCAGGCCCATGATGGAGCAGACACCCAGCATGATGGCCACCATCAGCAGGTCCAGGTGATAGCCACAGCCTTTCTGTGGGGAAACAGACTCTCTGTCAGTAGGTTGGCTGCTATGGGTCTCAGGCCCAAAGCAGGAAGGAATGTATGGGTAAGGAAGAAGAGGTCCAGTTATCCCAGAGGAGTTTTGCAACCCTTCCTGGTTAGTAAGGAACTGGGAAGATAAAGGGAAACCTTAAGCTGTTCTATATATACCATATCCATGCTATTCCAAGTGCTTGCAGATCTCAGCTTAGGTCCCACACTTTGAAAGATTTCCCCTTCACTGAGTAGTCAGAGACCAAACCACATCTTGACCATTCTAGACAGTACACACTACAGGAATTGGAGATAAATGTCCTGATTAGGTTCCAACAACACCCTTCCACCCGCCCCCCAACACCCTCCCCCCATACACAAATGCTTAGGTCTCTGACAGATTTGGATGTTGCCTCCTCTGAGTAAGTGATGAATGGAGACAGAAGTCACGTAGCCTCGCCTAAGAAATGTGCTGGAGTTAACTCTACCTTTCTAGGACCCATGGGCTCAAGGGTCAGCTATAAACCCCAGTTACAGACACCAATGGGAAGACATTTAATTCTAGGAAACAGTGGCTCAGGTTCTGACACGAACCTCAGGAAAACAAGCTGTACAGCTGGTTCACACACAGTACATGGCTATATCAGGATCACCAGGATATCTGCCCATATGCTTTCCTTGAAGGTTTGAGAAGACAGTAATAAAGTCCAAGCTTCTTTCATATCATCTCACCATGCTTCACTCTAAGTCTCATCTCCAAACCAATCTTTGTCATTAATGGAGGGAATGGAACCCCTTATGAGTCTCCTCCATGACTGCTTTAATCCAGGCTCTATACTTCCTGGTCTAGATGGGCCTAAAATTAAAAAGGGTAAAAGACTGTCAATAGTCCTTCTAGGTTAGAATCTGTTATTACCTTGAGTTTGTGTTCCTTTCTGTTAATGATGACAGCTGTGATCTGCTGGTCCATGAATATTAAGATAGTGCAGAGAAGAGCTGGGATAATCGCAGCTATCACAGTCCACCAGGGATTTGGGCCAATGGGACTGATAATCCACCCTCGATCATCCCTTGTAGGCTAAGGGAAAACAAAATAAAACAAAACAAGGCTTTATTTTGTATTTTAAAATAACTAGAGTCATTAGAGTAAAACAGATCAAACTGAATCACAATATTCACATTTCTTTTGATTCTTCAATGAGACTCCTCAAAAAAAGAAAGAGAGAAAGGTGGGGGGGGGGTGGAGAGGGAGAGACAGAGAGAGAGAAAAGAAAAGAAATATAGCAACTCTTTAGGAAATCTGAAATTTGTGACCTAGATCCAAATCCCATTTCAAACAGTTAATCCTCAATTATCAACTTCCTGTGGAATATTCATTAATCCTCTGTTTCCTTCCATCTACTCCCTAAATCCTTACGCACAGGGAAAGTAAATTCATCTCAACATTAGCCCAAGTAAAACAAAACAACTAAATCTGTTGTCAGGAAGAAATTTAATGGCTTCCAAAGACAAATAGAAATAACTTAGGCTATCCTTTGAACTCCTCCCCTCCTGATGCCCTGTAATATACAGCACAGATACAGGCATGTATATTATGATGCCGTATAATATACAGCACAGATAAAGGCAAAGTGGAGCCATTTGCATGGAATTTCTCGAGCTTGGATTAGATTGGTCTAGGGGCCTTCTCTTATCAGCAGTAAAACAGGGCGCAGGCATCAGAGAACTTGAAAGAGACTTGAGAGCAGTCAACAGGACTGCAGTCAACAGGGACTTGTTGACCCAGGACCCTCTTTAATGTTCCTGCAAGACCATTGTTCCCAAACTTAATTGGGTATTCGTGACACACCTAAACTCTCCTAGATCCTCAAAACTCCCCAGGGTACCCTGGATAAAGGAGGGTAAAAGGTCAGCAATATGTATTGGGCCAGAATTGACCAAAATTCAATGAAAAAAGCAAAGAATGCTGTGTTCAAAGCATTTGGCTCCATATTTATCATGAACCTAAGATTTTTTAAAAACATTAACAAGTCCCAAATCATTAATGGGTAATATTATAAAAGTTTTCAGAATCTATGTTTTCTTAGTAACAATGTTTTTAAAGTGATAGGTAGATTCTCAGGACAACACAAAAATAATTAAACTCTTAATGGTATTAACCCACTAACAATAATGCTAACCTTCAGATCAAGTCCTGGTAGCTGAGCCCATGTAATATAATAGGGAAGAAAAAAAAGAAAATTTCTTCTTCCTGAAAGTAGGGTCTTCCACGAGTAACATTGTCTCATTTTCCTTTCTCATCACTCTCCCACTTCCCAGAGGCCTTTTGCCCAGATGTCTCAAAACCTACTGCTTCCTGACTATCTTAAGCTTATCCATCACAGCACCTTTCCAAGGACTGCTTCATAGTCCCCAAATTACCTATTTTTATAACAAAATCTATTCCTCTTGAAGGGCTGATCTCAGCTGATTATGCTCATTCACACAAAGGTGAGAATGACATCATCTCTGAGATAACATATTTTTAAAGAGGGTGTTCTTTAATTCATAAATTTCTAGCTGAAATAAATTTCACATTTCAGTGAATTTAACAAAATGAAATAAAATAAAATCTTAGGCAATATAAAAAAAGACAATTTTAAGTAGGACTGCTTTAGGGAGAGACACACGCACACATACACACAACACAAAGAAAGAGAAGGCAAAGACCAACTGTATGGAGCATTTACAAGTCAGGACTGCCTTCTTCTCTTCCCCAGCCTTCCCATAAGGCCCACTCACTTATTTTATGATTCTTCTCAGCATCACTGAGAAAGCCCAAGTTTTCTCTCCTTTCTACCCTGTGGGGATCTATGAAACTTAGCTCAGCTTCTCCTTCTTTTTTCTTTACTCAAGTAGTGCCCCCAAACTGAAACAGATTTGGAGTTCACACATACTAATAATTTTTTTCTTATGGTATAGGATTTTTGAAAACTACCATAGATTATAGGGATTTATATAACAAAATAAGATTGAAGAGATGTCACAATTACTCTGCTAGGGTCCCTAGATCCCAATGAGGCCCCTCTTAGTTACATTTCCCTCCGCCAGCTTGTGGAGAGGGGCTGGCTCTCAGCTTTTTCACTCTTCCCAGTGCCCTTAGGTAGTTGGTGCTCAATGAAAATACTGCTAACCAGACTTGTTCCAGGGACCCATATTTCCACAATATGTAGTATATATTTATGTAAATGTACACATTTCATTGTTTTAAATTTTAACATAGTGAAAACATTAAATGGCATTAGTGATAATAAAAATACTTTTAATTAATTAAACAGCCAGTTTTTTTTTTTTGCTTCTCTGAGTTTTCTAACTTGATCTTAGCCAAGGCTGAAGAGTTTGCTTTTCTGAATAGCAAGGTCCATTTGGAGGACTGCAAATCATCTCATTATTGGGAAGGATACAGACCTTTGAAATCAAATTCTATGAGACTACATAGGGTACCAGGTACCCTGAGATCTGTTTACCTTGAATACACTAGGAACTTGAAGCTTTGGTGATGGGATGCCAATCAAAAAATCAATAATCACCATTGTGAAGATAGTGAGGAAAACAGCAAAATCACTCACCATGGAGCGTACCTGGCATACAAAGGAATTGGAAAAGTATTTTAGTAGGTTAAATAAAGTTAAAAAAGAATTTAGAATTCTAAGAGTGTTCAAAATCCTCAGAAGTATGCTTTCTTTTTAAAGTTGAATTAATACATGCAATTTAAACGAGAATACATCAATATACCCAAATCAATAACCATTAAGTGTTGATACGATAGAAGAGAAAGAACCCTCTTACAAACTCTAACATAACCCACCATCAGAATTCTGAAGAATTCTGATGAATTCTGAAGAATTCTGATTGGGACATTTAGGACTAGGTTTAGATGCTGGTTCTGAGAACTTTGAATAAGTTTTTCGGGGACCGACCAAGGTCCATTTGAGCCAGTCAAGAACCTTTTAGCAGCATCATCAACTCTTCTTCAACTTTCACTCCATTTACAAGCCCTGTCAGCTCTACCTTCAAAACATAGGCAGACTCTCTCTCCAGCCAACACAACAAGCAAACTCACCACCCTCCCCTTGTCTACGTGGGACATGACTCCCAGGGGTCTGGACCTTCCTGGCAATGTGGGACAGAAATCCTAGAATGAGCTGAGACTCAGCATCAAGGATTGAGAAAAACCCTAGAATGAGCTGAGATTCGGCATCAAGGGATTGAGAAAACCTTCTGGACCAAAAGGGTTGGAAGAGTGAAATGAGACAAAGTGTCAATGGCTGAGAGATTCCAAACAGAGTTGAGAGGTTATCCTGGAGGTTATTCTTACGCATTAAGTAGATATCACCTTGTTATTCAAGATGTAATGGAGAGGCTGGAGGGAACTGCCTGAAAATGTAGAGCTGTGTTCCAGTAGCCATGTTTCTTGATGATGATTGAATAATAATATAACTTTCTCAATGTGACTGTGTGATTATGAAAACCTTGTGTCTGATGCTCCTTTTATCTACCTTGTCAACAGACGAGTAGAACATATGGAATAGAAATAAATAATGGGGGAACAAATATTAAAATAGATTTAGTTTGAAATGCTAGTGATCAATGAAAACAAGGGGTAAGGGGTATAGTATGTATAATCTTTTTTTTTCTGTTTTTGTTTTATTTCTTTTTCTGTTATCTTTTTTTCTTCTTCTGAATTGATGCAAATGTTCTAAGAAATGATGAA
>PVIY010061640.1:0-11172 GCA_004026745.1 Myrmecophaga tridactyla | reverse complement strand
GAGGGGTTGGGTGGATACCCCAAAACCATCATGGGCCGGGGCAGCGCCCTGGGGCGCTGTGCGTGGAATGCGGCCCAGTTTCTCTCTTCCTCCCTTTCCCACCCTTTCCCACATTTCTGCATTAAATGGGGCTGGGAAATTCAAACAATTTTCTTTATAAAATCAGAAATCTCAAGTGAAAAGACGATCATGTGTGATGCTTTTCCATTCAGAAATCTTAACTCTGAGCTCCAGCCTCGTTTCCTGCACCTCATGGAGTCCTGCGTCCTTTGAACGATGCTTTGCAGTCGGGTCTTTCGGGTCTTCTCCAGCTGTCTGCAGCGGGCAGCAAGGTCTCTGCAGGAAACGTGCCGCTTGGCTCCACTGCAGTCCTGGGGGCCAAAGCACGCCCCCCACCCCAGCAGCACGCTCAGGTCCCGGCCAGGCTGGGGGTTGGACCCCCTTGCGAACACAAGGTAGGAAGATGCCCAGCCCTAGCCCCACGGGGCTGGTATCCTTCCAGGCACAGGACCTTCCGTGACACAGGTCACGGAAGGCAAAGCCTGGGGACGGCCAGAGCTGGAGGCCAACGGGTCCCGGAGAGAAAGGAGAGGCTGCCATGTGCACAGCCAAGGAGCGGGGACGGCTGTGGTGCTCCAGCTTCTCCGGGAGCAAGCATCGCCCACCTGGGGCCTCAGTTTAGGACCCCTACTTGCAGGATGCCGGAGGCGGCCGAGAAGCTCCCTGTGAGGACACACATTTGAGCCGAGGCCCACGGAGGTGAGGGAGCCCGACCAGGCTCACTTTGCACAGAAGGAGGCGCAAGGCGGAGCCCTGGGGCACCAAGCGGGGAGGGGCCAGGGCAGGTGCAGCCAGGGCGAAGGAGAGGCATGCGAGCAGTGAGGGCCACAGCCCAGCTCGGACAGGGGACGGGCAAGGGCCAGCAAGGGCTGAGGTGCTCCACAAGGGTGGGGGCAACACAGGGTGAGGCAAGGAGAAGGCAGTGTGTGCACGTGCATATGAGTGTGCATACATTCACACGCGTGTGCCTGTGTCCATGCATAAGTGCACGCGTGTGCCTGTCTTCACGCATGAGTGTGCACATGTTTTCATGCGTGTGTTCATGTGTGGGTGCGTGTGGGTGCATGTCTCTGCGTGTGAGCGTGCACATGTTCATTTGTGAGTGTGCAGTGCTCATGTATGCATCTGCTTGTGTGTGTGCATGCCATGTCCGCATATGTGCACACATGTTCCTGAGCGTGTGTGCATGGGCATGTGTGCACGTGTGCGTCTGAGCCCTGGGGCCAGACCTGGCCAAAGGGAAGCTAAAACCCCACAGACACCCGCAGAGATGCTGGAGCCCCCAGGAAGGCGGGTGGCTGCTCGTCTGTTGCAGGAGCAGGATGGAGAAACGGGGGGTCTGCAGGGGCAGCTCTGAGTCCCCAGAGGACCCCCGAGAGGCCCTGGAGCTCAGCCTTGGGCTCCCGGTGGAGGGTGCGTGGGAGAGAAGCTGGCTTTGCGGACTGGAGGGGGTGCTGGGGAGGGAGGTGGGGTTGGGGAGGAAAGGGCCCAAGTGCTCCCAGAGGTCCCTCCTCAGTGGTCCCCCCAGACCCACTTCCAGGACTTTGTACCCCCAGCCTCGCCTGCAGGACCCTCAAACCGTCCTGCCCTGGCGCTCTCTAACCTCATTACGTCGCCTCCTGCCAGCCAAGATGGCTCAGAGGCCAGCAGAGGGGACAGCAGCCTCTTGGGCCTGGGGAAGCTCAGAGGAGGCCAGGACCAGGGGTGGGAGGCAGGAGAGGAGGCCAGGGCTGCGGATCTGCCTCAGAGCCCATGGCTCGGCCTCTCCCAAACCCTCCCCGGTGGGAAAACCAAGGGTGAAATGCACCCCCTTGTCTGGAGGCTGCAGGGCAGGTAGTAAGGTGTGGGGAGGGGAGCACTCACTGCGCAGGGCCCCCCATTTCAGGGCACAGGATGGCGAAGATGGCGTACAAAGAGGATGTACAGTGCGCCATCTGTAGCTACTTGCCATCCAGCTGAAGTTAAAATTAGAGCTGGGGTCGCACGATTCTTCCACGGAACCAAAGACTCTGATCGATTTCTGCCACGGTGGCCGGACATGCGAATTTCCTGGGAAAAGCCCACGCCACACCCCAGCTCATGGTAAGACCGAATGAGACGTGCCTACTGCTCCTGTGCGCTTCACCATTCACCCCAAAAACCTCATTTTTAGCACTATGCGAATCACCCAGAAAGGACACTTCCCAACAAAAATCAGGGAAAACCTCGCATGGTCCAGGGAGCCTCTTGTTCTCCTTTCTTTTCTTCTTGGCGTCCCCTCGGTGCCCTAAGCCTCACAATTCTCCCTCGCCTCTTCCTTTTCTTAGTGTTTGATTCTAAGTCATTGAATTAAAATGCTTCCACAAACTTCACTTTTCTCCTCCTAAGCAAGTCTTTAAAACTACACAACCTTCTGCTGTAATGTCAGCCTCAACCAAAGATTGAGAGATTTTAGGTTTATGATTTCTACTTTCACTTAAAATATAGACTCATCCCATTTATAATTGCTCTCTAAAATTTACTGTTGACTTAATTCTCGTTTTGCACCTCCAGCTGCCACATGGAATCTGGTTTGAGTCTTCCAGGGACGGGGGTAACAGAAGCTCAGGGAGGCCAACACTCGGTTCTCACATTCTGTGAAGTGCACGCAGCATTTTTTGTTATTTGCTGCAATCTTGTGTGTTCTTTAAAAGTTTTAACCTATTTGGAGCTTAACAGCTTTGATTAAAGCACATTTTATTGTGATAAAAGGCTTTAAAAGAAAAAACCCAGCAAGAAAAACCAGCGAAGGACGAGCTGACATGAGAGTGAATTTCCACTAGGGATGGTTCATCAGGAACACAGCCGGAGAGGGGCTCTGGAGTCAGGAGCTCCCAGCAAATTCCAAATGCCTTCGAATCATTAAGAAGCCAACAGAATCCCAGCAAGAAAGGAGAGTTTTTCCTCCTTTCTTACAGTTTTTCCTTCCTGAAGGAGGAAAACTGGAAAGAAAACAGAAATATGGAAACGTGGCAAATTAAATAACAATTCCATTTTGTGCCCACCGGAGGGCCAATATTTAAATACATGTAGTGACACTAAAGATTGCCCCCAGGTGGAAAACTCCTCATGCCTCGTACACCCCCTTTGCCAAGCAATTTGACAACACAAAAGAATTGAAACCCTCTTCCCACGAGAAAACCATGCTGATTCTACAACCCAGAGTCATCCTCCAACATCTCAGAGGAAGAGATAAAGAGAGCTGTTGCAACGCTTTACAAATTAAAAGAATTGTAAACAGCTTAACTGCAAAGTACATGACTGTACTAAGGGATTCAGGAAATGCGGTAGGATTTGGTTGGGTCATTTCAGCAAATAAAAAGGGATATAGAAATACTGCAAGCATCAGTTAAAAGTAATTCCTTTTGATGTGACTGCATTTGCAAACATGATCTGGAAGGAATCAACCGTGGGACGCTTAATGCAGAGAAATCCTTTCTGCCTCCCACCCTATAAGCCCTGGGTCCCTGCCCCACCCCAGGCATGAGCTCATCGCCCTACCCAGGCCCATCCGTGTTTCTCTGCCCTGGTTGCATCTCTTTTCCCCCCACCCTTTGTGCTGCAATGTTCAAAGCAAGGCCAGGTATCCTACCCCTTCACCCACAAGTATTTCAGTACCTATGTCTGACAGCCCAGGCCTGTTATTAACACAATCACGCAATCACCATCACACCGAAGGCAATTAACAATTCTTTGAAATTACCTAGTACCGGTGAGTGCTCACCCTTCCCCAGTTGAGTCAAAATCACTTGTTCAAACGATTTGAAGAAGGGCCGGTCCCCTTTCTACGTGGTATTTAGAGACCCAGAGTAAACAAGAGCAATTATTTTCAAATCCCCTTATTTGATGAAGAAAAACAAGGCAATTTTTCCTGTCAACGCCCCTGCTGTCTGAGTTAGCTGGCTGCAGCCTTAGGATGGCCCCTTCACGCGGTCCCCACTTCTGTAATTTCCTTGGGGGGCAGTGAGCCCTAGACGAGAGGAGGGGGCAGCTTCAGTCCTGTCCTCTGGGGTGCCGTGCGCCTCCCAGCACCTGGGACCAGGTCCGAAGGTGCACAATGCCCCCCGCCCCAGGGCTGCTTCGAGACAGATCCCCGGTGCAGGCGGGTCGCCGAGCTGTCCCGGGGGCATGAGCAGCTGTCCTCCGGCTCAGCGCTCTCCTGGGCCATGGCGGGCTCCTGTGTCTGCCTCACCTCGTAGCTGAAATTCTTCCATGGCCAGTGGCTCGGTCCCTGACCCACCTTCACTGAGGAAAGCAGGATAAAGGCCGATTCTCCTTCACGAGTGTCAGAGCTGACAGCCCCTTGGTGGACATGTGCTCCCACACCTTTTGGGGGGAACCAGGCTGCTACATTGGGGGCTGCCAGGCAGGGTGTCAGGGGTTCCGATTCCTCCTCAAAGGAGGAAGTTCCAGGAGTCCAGAGTGCAGAACTGTGCTGAGACCCAGCCCCTCTGATAGAGGCTGGCGCGGGTCAGGGAGAGCAGATCAGAGGGTACAGGTCAGAAAGTGCTGATTCAACCTCTTTCCCGAGCTGGCTCACAGCCCTCCGCTCCCCGGCCGCAGCTGGGGTCCCAGGCCGGCTCCCCACGCCCCGTCCCAGGTGTCGGGCCTATGTGCCACCTCGAAGCAGCCCCGGTGACTGGTGCTTCCAGCGTCTTCATCAGAGGTGGACCAGGGACTAAAGAGAACACACTTGGCCACGGGGAGTGGGCTGTGAACAGCTCCAGGAAGGGGACGCTGGAAAGAACTTTGAAGAGAACTTTCTAGAGGGCTTGAAACCTCAGCCCAGCACAAGGGGCAGTGTCCCCCTGCCTCCCTGAGGACCCACCCCCACATGGGGCGCCCTTTGCAGGGCTCAGCGACAAAAAGACAGACAACCCAGCAAAAACTGGGTCAAGGATTTGAATAGACACATTTCTCCAAAGAAGATATTCAAATGCCCAGTGAGTCTGTGAAAAGATGGCCCACATCATTAGCCATTAAAGAGAAGCAAATTAAAGCTGTGTGAGATTCCACCTTGCACCCACCAGGAGAGAGATGATTTAAGACGTCTGAAAACAGCAGGTAGTGGTGAGAGTGGAGAAAGAGGAGCCCTCGTGTATGGCTGATGAGTGTAAAAGGGGCAGCCTCTGCGGGAGACGGGCTGGCAGCGACTCAGGAAGTTGAGTACATGGCCCAGCCATCCCACGGCTAGGTATAAACCCAAAAGGCCTGCAAGCAGGGGCTCAGACGGATATTTGTAAACCAAGGTTCCTTACAGGTGGGAAATGGCCCAAGTGTCCATCAAGAGAAGAACAGATAAACAAAATGTGGTCCACCCGCACGGCGGGACGTGATTCAGCCGTGGAGAGAAATGGCCCCGCCACGGGCTGGGTGAGCCCTACGGGCTTCGGGCCCCGTGAAATAAGCCAGACGCAAAAGGGCACGTTCCTATGATTTCTCTTATATAAAATACTTAAGATAAACAAATTCACAGAGACAGAAAGCAGAAGAGTGGTTATGTCAAAGAACCTTCCACGTAAAATGATTGTTATGTATCTTTTACCAGAATTAAAAATAAAGAAGAAAAGTCCGTTCCGTTGCAAGCCCTCCTTTGCATTCTTATCCAATATCTCTACGAACTGTTTGAATACCCTGAGAATCTGTTTCCAACCTTTTGCAGGCAGAGGCACCCTGCCCTGCTCCCCAGGCTGGGCACTCGTGGCTTGTGTCTCCCATCTAACAAAAATCAAGTTGGGGCAGGCGAGCTGCTGTCTGAAAGGAAGGCTGCAGGAGGAAGGGGACCCCCGCAGTGGGGAGAATGTGCCCCCAAAGGGTCCCCAGCCTCTCCAGGAGGACAGGGGGGCTAAAGGGCTTTTCCCTTATGGACAGGGAGGGTCCAGGTGGGGGTAGATTAGAGGGCAGCTGGCCAGGGCATGGAGCCGAGGGTGCCTGGCGCTATAGCTGCCTGTGTCCAGGGAGGGAGCTCAGGGCTCAGGGCCTGGAGGAAGGGGAGGGGGCACCAAAGGATGGGGAGGGGGCAGCAAAGCCTGGTTTGGTTCCGATGGCTCAGGGGTCCCCACGACTCAGCTCGTCCCCTACGGCCACAGGTGGGCTGCGCGGGGCTGGCCTGCTGCTGCCGGGACACAGGGGCGTGGGGGTCTCGTCTGAGTCCCAGGGCGGGGGTGGGGGGACTGTGCAGCCGGCAGCTTTCCCAAACACAGAGGATTAGGGATTTCACAACCTTTCCAGGCTCCCAGGGCTCAGTACATCCACCCCGGCCACTCCTTTCCTGCTTGGAATTAACTATATCTCCTTTCTCAGGCGGGTCGGGACGTGGGAAGGGAGCATTTGATGCAGGATGAGCTCCTGGGCTCCGGCGGGCCCCGGACAGGCAGGCGGGGGCGGGGGACAGGCAGAGGTCGCTGCGAGGGGCCTGAGACCTTGCTCGCCTGGGGAGGACAGCTCCCTTCTCTTCTCAGCCCCCACTCAGCCCCCCGAGGCGCTGGCCCTTTTCTCTCAGAACATTCTCTTCCCTTCACCCCTGGGCACTGGCAGTCTCCTGGGACTGTCATAAAAAAGTCCCACACAGCATGCATGGGAAAAAAATGTAGAATATAGGGTGCCTACGGAGAGACAGAGGCTGGAGAAGGGGGAGCGGATACCCAACATGTACAGAATTGTTAATGAGGTTGAACCTAAAGGTTTGAGAATGGACAGACAGGATGGTAGCGCATTTTTGGGATTATAACAAATAGTAGGCATTGTAGGGGAAGGTTATTGATTAGTGTTTGTGCAAAGTCATGTATGTAAAATTCTACCATGAACCACTACAAATGCGAAAAAAAAGAATAGAGGGGTAAATGGAAAGAAACACAGACTTTGCAAACTATGGACTGTAGATAACAGTAATATTTTATTATTCTTTCACAGCAGAAGCAAATGTACTACACCAACGCTATAGGTCAACAATAGTGGGGCATAAGGGTTCGGGGAGGATTTGGTTTTATGGTTTTATAGTCTCGTTTCTGTTCTGGAGTAATGAAAAGTTCTCAAACCAATCATGGGGATGGATGCCAAAGTAGGTGATGATACTAAGAGCCAGTGATTGTATCCTTTGTGTGGTTGGCGTGGTGTGTGACTATATCTCAATTAACTTGAAAAAGAAAAGAAAAGAAAAAGTCCCACACAGGACAGACATTTATGGTGTCCCAGTGCTGGGGGACAGGAGGCCGAAATCCAGGCGGGGGAGGGCCTGGCCCCCCGAAACCTGCAGGGGATCCCCTCCCGCCTCTCCCAGCCTCAGGTGCTGCCCGCAGGCCAGGCAACCTCGAGGACAAAGTGGCAGTCCTGGGGTTTCCTGGCATGGCGTGGCGTCACTCCAGCCTCCTTTTCCACCGTCACCGCCTTCCTCTCGTGCTGTCCTCTCTTTATATGAACAAAAATACTGTTGGAAAGGACTTCTGGGGAAGGCAGCAGGGGAGAGGGCTCCAGGACTCAGTCTCCCCACCCAAACCCCCATAAACAGGCAGGACCATCTCAGAACAGCCTCTCCGGACACCCAGAGCCCAGAAGATCCCTCTACAGCATCCAGGGAAGAGGGGAAGGGGGGCAGATAAATTAAAATCTGTAAACTCCCATAGCAGGCCACTGTGGGGCCCGGCTCCTGGCTGGTGGCTGGCGACACACAGGAACTTAAAACTCTCTTCCCAAGAACAGGGGTGGGCTCTGCCGATCGCTGATCCCAGCTTTCGATCAGTGAACGCGGGTCGCTGGGCCTGGCTCCCAGGGTGGCCCCAGAGGAAGCGGTGGAGGTTAGAGACACCGGGACAGCAAGCTGAGGGCTGCATTTGGGGGGGCTGTGTTTGGAGAACCTCCTGGCGCCCTTCCTGACCCCCTCCCCAGGTCACTTTGGAGCCGGGTTGACCCCCTTCGTGGGTCCCTGGCCCTGTGCTGGCTGGGAAAGGTGGGCTTGGGAACAGCCCTCCCTGGGTCACCCTCCTCCCAGAACTGAGACTAGGAAAGGAGCGTAGGAAACTGCAGACATGCATGTTCGGGGACAAAGGGCCTAGAGTCTGCAATACCTGGGGGACAGAGGTCTGTCTCGTGGGAAACAGAGGGGGCAACCAAAGCCCCATAAACAGGGGACCTCAAAAACAACTAAGAAGCAAAAGGCCAGGACACGAGAGAGGCCCCGGAGAGGGCCCCAGCACAGCGCATTCATCTTGGGCGGACCTGCCAGATAAGAAGGCTGACATACTAGAAAATCCTTGCCTTATCACCAGCTGCTTACAAAACCAGGAAACAGACAGCCCAGGGAATAAATCCCAGAGTTATTTTAATATTTTAAAATGTTCAGTATGCAGCAAAAGAGCACAAGACAAACAAACAGGAAATGATGGCTCATCCAAAGGAAGAAGATAAAAATACAAAAAAACAACCAAGAAGATGGGAAAATGGGCATACCAAAGTCTTAAAAAAAAAATGACCTTAGACTGCTCAAGGAGAGGAAGGAAAGTACAGAGAAGGAACTGAAGGATACCAAAGGAAAACAACGAATGAACAACATGAGAGACTAAGCAAAGAAGTTTTTAAAAGGAACCATCGAGAACTCCTGGAGTTGAAGACAATAACTGAAAGGAAACACACCCAGGAGGGTGTCAGGAGCAGATTGGAGCTGGCAAAACAAAGAATCAGTAAACTTAAACAATATACTTGAAATGAGTCAGGCCGAGGAGCAAAAAGAACATAAAAAAGATTAAAAGTGAAAATAAAAACGTCAAGTACAATGTTAGTTTTCACAAGATAGCATCTCAATTTTGTACTAATTAGGGCAGAGGCAGACGCCCAGTTTGAACGACACTGATTAATGTTTTACCATGTTATTGAAGAAAAGTGTGCCAACTTTGGAGGATGGCACTGCATCTAATAAGTTTTTAAAGAAAAGACAAAACTTTAAATGAGACAATATGGATTAAAAAGTTAAATTTCATTTCCCTTGGTTTAAAACTGGAGGAGGCCCCAAGTTTCTGATTTATTCCTACTGCAGGTAGGAGCATGTCATGTGCCCATTTCTTCTGTTCATTGTGGACTAAAATGGCTCATACCATTTGCTTAACCACCTCACAGATGTGTTGAAGCTAAAAATGTGGACTCTGTTTAGTTTACCGCAAATGCTAATCCAGCATCTTGTTTATACCAGGGCTTGATAATTCGTGACTGGGAAATAAAGTTCAGGTACCGTTTTCAGCCTTCGTGTGGTTCCTATGACAATAGAAATGAATGCATGAGCAATTCTTTTAAAGGTCCAAGGATTTTTTTTTTTTTTTTTTTTTTTTTTTATTTACATGGGCAGGCACCAGGAATCAAACCCGGGTCCTCGGGCATGGCAGGCAAGCATTCTTGCCTGCTGAGCCACCGTGGCCTGCCCCCAAGGATTTTTTTTTTCCAGATATTTTTACATGACTGTATTGCAGTAATCTGAATTTCAGTCATGGTACTGAAGTGGAAAGAAGACTAGTTTTGAAACATTTTGCCATTAAATTTGAGAGCAGACTCACCCTTTAAAAACCCCAGGCTAATTACTGTTTCACTTTTTATGCTGAACTTAAAACTTTGCAGTGAGAGTGGACCCAGACAGAGGAAGGAAGGCCAAGGGTTCCTGCTCTTAACAAATTACAGTGGTTGATTCCTAGAGGTTTCCTTTTTGAAAATTTTTATGTAGAGGCCTTGTAATGTGAATGTGTTTTTCTGTTGCATAGTATTACTCATTCCTCTCCTGAGATTTTAATTAATTGCTGGAAATCCTTAATCAATTGCAATAGCTTATAGGGAAAAATTGCCATGAAACACCTTTTTTTCCCCTCTTTATTTGCAAAATGATTTCTTTGCAGATTAGACATCTGTGCTGATTTTTAAAGCTTTGATTGTGTGTCTATAGCTCTCTTCTTCATAGTTTTACTGAACTTACATATTTTTTTATCTGAAGATAGAATCCCATTTTTAAATAAACTTAAGAAGTAGCAGAAAACCACAACTTTTTTTTTTCATTCCTTTTGAAAATAGGTATTGCCAAAGTGAAGGAGTAGATAACATTTCATCTTGCTACCTAAGGGACAGTTTGTGGGATCGTTTTCTTAATATAGTTAGCTTCAAGGGACGTCAGTATTCCTCCATGCCTTTTCTCCAATTCCAAAAGGCTCATTACATTCTAGAAATCTGAAATCCTTAACACAATTTGGATTTCATTGTATTAAGAAAAAGTGAAAATAGCCTAGGACAACTGTGGGACAATAGTATACCGATGTATGCAATACAGGAGTCACTGAAGGAGATCTGAGGAAGGGGCAGAGGGAATAGTCAAAGAAATAACGACAGAAAACTCCCCAAACTTAGCAAAGCATGCGAACATGCACATTACAAGAAGCTCAGAGAACACCAGACAGGATAAACATGAAATAAAACATACCCTGTCATGTATTGATCACACTGTCAAACGCAAAGGGGCAAGGAGAGGGCCCTGAGAGCTGCAAGAGAAAAGCCACGTGCTGTGTACAAGGGAGATGCAATTAGACCGAGTGCCAGTTTCTCATCAGAAACCACGGAGGCAAGAGGGCAGTGGGCCGAAATGCTTAGTGTGCTGAAGGAAAACAGCTGCCAGACAAGAATTCTGTATCTGGTGAGCCTCTCTTTCAAAAATGAGGGACAGATTATTCTAAGATCATATGAGAATGTTTATCTCTTTCCCAGATACACAAAAGCCGAGGGACTGCATCATTAGACTGCCCCACAAGTGATGTTCGAGGGAATTCTTCAGACTTGAAAGGGCCCTGGGCAATGGTTCAGAGCAGCAAATCTCCCCCGAGCCCAAACCCACGTCTGTAGCCGCCACCCCTGGACCCCCTGTCCCTTTCCCTTGGCACGAGTGTTGGTCGTAAACGGCCCAGCCCTGGACTCCTGTGGGAAACCTACTGATTTTCACATCTGCACCACCATAAAGAATCAAGTTCACAGTCCCTCTCGCTCTGCCTGTGTGCCCCCCATGGCCGGGTGAGCCCCCAAGCCTATCGTGCACCCCAATCCACTCCTCATGTCCCCCCCCCCGCCCCCACCAGG
>PVIY010061639.1:0-11170 GCA_004026745.1 Myrmecophaga tridactyla | reverse complement strand
TCAGTGCTGTTTTATTTGTAGCCATCTTCATCTGGAGCCAAGTCTCCCACAGGCCATTTTAGGTCAGCCATGCTCATCGCTGCACTGCTAGTGAACTGTATTCAGGAGTGTCCCAGACCACCTGCCCACACCAACCTGGGTTAGTGCCAGGAGTGAGTCCTCAGCTCCAAGGTGCCCGCCCCTGGGGTGCAGGCTGGAGCAGGCCATGGGGCAAGCCCGCCATGCTGCCCGGGATCAGGGGTTTGGGGTGGGCCTCAGGGCAGTGGCTAGACGGTGCCCGCTGCAGTTAGAACACCCTCTGGGCCAAAGGACACCTGCCTGCGGGGAGACGGGGTCCCACCTCCACCTACCTTTGGGCCTGGAGCAGGGCTACAAGGGTGGAGAAGGAAGCTCTCCACCTTTCTTTTACTCATTTTGGCCCCTCAGGACTATCATCTCCCTCCTGAAAATGATCTGGACTCCTGAGCCTGTCAGGATGCTGGTTCTCTGTCTTTTGTCCAGCGTCTCAGTGGCAACAGCCCCCTGGCCTATGTCAGAGGCTCCACACAGATTTTCTTAGATTGTGCCCCAGTCCAGCTGCCACTGCAGGCCATGGAGGGTTCACTGAGGGCTCATTGCCCAGTCCTGCCTTTACCAGCCCTGCAACCCTACCCCTCCCATCCCAGTTCCTTCCCAGGGAATAAGGCTGCTCCTTCAGCCTCTGCTGAAAGAGCATGGTTCAGGGAGAGTACCTACCATGAGCTTGGCACCCTGCTAAACCTGTTAGGCAATTCAGAATAGTAGGAGATGTGGCCTCTGCCCCACCAAGGGGCTCCCAGGCTGAGATTAGCAATTAGGCATCCTATGGAAAGCACTTTTTCGTCTTTCTTTTTGTCTAGCTCCTCCTATTGTTTTGTTTTGTTTTTTTCCCCTACCATCATTACTTATAGGGAGAACTTCCTAAGGTAGGAAGCACCTGCTGAAGGCCGTGAGGGTGGGACGCAACTTGGGTTTTGCTTGGGTTGGCAACTTGTATCTGTCAGGGCTATGGTGTCAGGGTAGGGGGTCCAGGGGGCCCTTGTGCTCTACACCCACCTCAGCCAACTCCTCTTGGCCGGCTGCCCACCTTTTCCTAATCCACCCAGGACCTGAGGTGAGCAGGGTTCAGGGGACCCCACCAGGTGAGGTCCCTACCGACTCCTCGATAACTTCACTATCAGTGGTCACTTTTCTTTTACCTTCACCTGGTAGTTTGAAATGTCATCTTTTCTTGTGCTCAGTCTAGAGTTTGTTTGTTTATTTTGATCAATTTCATTCAGTTCCAATAGCCCCATCACGTCCCACCCAAACCCAAATCCAGTTTGACCAATGCAATGACATCCCCCATAGGTGAGGGAAGTGGTGTGGATTTTCAGGCTATTTTATTTCTGGGCAACATTCTGGGTGGGTTGGTGTATCAATCTCAGAGCTTCTGAGCCCCCTGGTGCCCCCCAGTCCCATCTCCAGCCCCAGCCAGGACCCCTTACTGTACTTTATACTTGCCAGCTTTATCCCAATCTAGTGCCATGATCTCCCGATGGTGGTGGTGAGTGTCAGCAGTTATGTTTCTGTTGTCTTTTCTCTTGCTTGGTTGGGGCTGCGGTGAGAGAGTGTCTCTGAGGCATACTTTCCTGCCTCTCTTACACTAGGATCTGCACACCTCCTCTCAAACACTCTTCTGAGCACGCTCAGCGGGAAGGTTTGTCCACACCTATTAATCCTCTCTCAGTGTCCAGCTTCCTGTTAGTACCAGCTGGTTTGCATGTTTTTGCTTGTTCAGATGAAACAGTTCAAGAAACAAATTCATATCCAACTCTCGAGAAATGTCTTTTTTTGTACACTTTCGTTTTCAATTTTTTTTTTATTAGTTAAAACTCCAAAACACCTGTTGTCCAGTAAAACATTTCACACCTCCCCTGCCTGTTCTTAGATTGTATGTATCTGTGGGACTGAACTAAATGCATGCACTGTAGTAGATGTACCGGTAGCTGTAGCTGTAGTTGTAGAACATGCATTGTTGAGTTGATATTACAGGGTTTCCGAAGGCTCGGCACAGCACGACTGTCTGAATCATAGCGTGGGGAACCAGGAAGAGAAGGGGCTCCATATTTTCAATGGTGCCAAGGGGCTTGGATCCATGCTCTCGCCATCAGCCACCACCACCTCCCCTCACACTCCCTGCTCCCCCAGTCCAAAACTGGGTCACCACCCTCAGCTCTAGCCTTTCCAACTGAGCTCTCTGTTGATGGTATCAGGTAGGGAGGTGAAAGAAGATGGAAGGAGTCTTGGAGTTCTTCTTTGTTCTTGTCTTCCTCACGTTGTTCTTGAAAAGAGCATATCTTTTCTTATTTCTTGTGGCTTGCCAAGCCCCTCCATTCCTTGAGTCCTTTCCCAGCTCGCATCCAATCCTTCAGGGAGACAGATCCATGCAACAGCCCAATCTCTGTTGTCCACTCCTTGGGGTCAAGGGGAAGTGAGACATGGTAGGGACAAGGTTTGAGATCCTAAGACCCTCAGTCTACAGATAGGGAATGCATTCGGTCCTAGTCAACGCTGGCATTTGTTCTTATGGTTGGTAAAGGAAAAGAAGCTTTTCAATTTGCCCCAAGGGGGAAAGTTGAGCAACATTCCTAGTATGGGGACATTCCTGGGTGGAGATTTTGGGCACATCCTTATGGTGGGGGGGGAGTAAGCTAGGTCTGTAATATCTGCAGAGGAGGCCCCATCTCCCCAGGAAGACTTCCTAGAGGGGGAAGGGGCAGCCCCAGCCTCAGCCCTAAGCCCAGAGGTATGGACTCAGTGGCCTTTGGACAGATGTCTTCCCTACATTTGTGACGCTGTGGTAAGGGAGCACCAGAAGCCTCTTAAAGCCTTTGGAGATGTCCCTCATCTTGAAAAGTTGATGTCTAGTGAGATGGTACTTGCTGCCTCAAGCCTCCTCTTTAAGTAGAGTGGTTGGTGGCTCTGACCCTCCCTGAGATCGCAGGCTCTGGGAGCTGCTGGAGAAAATGGGCATGATCTGAGCCCTCAGGGTATGCGAGCAGGTCAGCGAGTCCACAAAGTACTCAAATGAGCATGAAGTGATAGATCAAAATGGTAGCTCAGCAGAGAGAAAGAAGCTCTGGGGCTGCAGAAACCAGCGGCATAATCAAGGTGAGTAAGGATTAAGTTTGAGCTTGGCCAGTCTGCCACCAGACAGAATGAGGACAGCCAGGCACAGGAAGAGAAGTCTGAGAGGAACCTTCCTTCCAGCTTGGCTGTCCTGGAGGCAAGGGAGCCGGCAGAGGAAAGTGGTGGGAGCTGTCAGACTTTGGGGCTGCTGAAGCTGCAAATTGTCCCTAGGCAGGGGAGAGACAGGCAGGGGGATGGGGGGTACATCAGAAGACAGAAATAGAGCAGAAAATCTCTCCTCCCACTGGCCTAAATCCTGGCTCTGGCTCTGCTCGGAAAATGGCTTTGGTGCCCTATGGCTGGAATTCCTAAGAAGTCTAGTTCCAATAGGTGAAATGAGCAAATTAATGTTCATATCAGAGGGATAGAATAAATCATTTCAGTTGAACCAGAAAAGAAAGTATTTTGAGGAGACTAGATCTCAAGAAGCAGGCCTGCCCATTCTACCCTTTCAAGATATCTTCCATTCCCACATTGACAGCCTCTGCCTAGATGTGTTCGGGGCTGCAGGCTGTGAAAGGTCATGACCGTCTGCTGGAGGGATCCTGGAGCTGTTTGGGTCAATTGTGGCCTAAGCTTTAGGGTTCCCAGATGTTCCTACCAGCATTTATTGAGGGTCTGCTTTGTGCCAGGCACAAAGGAATATAAAGAAAAAATAAGCACTTCTTACCTCCAAGAGCCTGAGAATCTGGTTGTTTCTCCTAAAAGCCCCCTGTTTCCCATAATACATGGCTTCCGACCTGAAAATGGCCACTGGCAGCTTCGTTGAAAAGGGAAAGTAGATCAACGTGCTGGTCTTCACTTCTGAAGATGGTGTTTCTGAGCCTCCATCAACAGGATCTGATGCCCAGGGCTTCAGGAGGACTCAGACCACTGTCTCTACGTCCCTCCCCTAGCCTCCCTGGTGTTAGCAGCAAGTATCCTCTGGGGCCGTGACCCCAAGTCTGGCCTCTGGGAGTAGGGTCATGGAGATACCCTCTAGCTGACAGTAGAGGCACATCTGCAGCCACGGAATGAGCCAGCACCGTAGCCCAGAGGGAGAGCGAACCTGTGACCCAACAGGACCAGCCACTGTCACCAGCCAGAGTTTCCCACAGGATCTTTGATGAACACCTGTCTCTCAATCCACTGCCTTGTGCCTTGTTTTCCAGTTTGGCTTTTTTTTTTTTTTTTTCATGTCAGGGAGAGCCTGCACTTTCACTCTAGAGAGTCCAGCATAGATGTCAGTAACCCCAGTGAATTTATAATAACGTGTAAAGCTGCCCGCCGCTGACCTCAGCAGCTTCATTCATTTTCCAAGGGCTTTCAAGACCTGCCCTGTTGAGGATAAAATACATCAGCTTTAATCAATAATTTTATTAGAGAAATACCAAGCACTTGATAAATCAACTCTAGTGCAATTAGTGACTAGCCTTGAAGCCCAGACTTAAGAATGAGTTAATCCTAAGGCGAATGGAGTGAGGGAATGTTAATGATCTTTTAAATGGGTGGAATGATTTTCAGTGGGTGACATATCCCTGCCTGCCCGCTGAGCTGGGTGGCCCTCCCTCTCAGGCCGTCTCAGGAGCCCAGGCCCAGCTGTCTGGAGGGGTGCCCTTGGCAGCCGCATACGATCATATAGAACACAAAGGAAGGGGGCTGGGTAGGGACACTTCAGGGTCCAAAAGTCCCCCCCAAACCTGTAAAAGCACCATGTTGATGAGAATCATCAAAGGAGCATGTTTTAGGTGCATCATGATTCCTTATATTTCTGTACAACTTTGAAATATCAAACACTATCATAGCAACCCCATGAGGCAGGCAAGAGGGCAGACAATTTGGGCCAAATACCTGTTTATTTGTTGTTGTTTTTTTTGTATGAGAAGGCTGGGCTTCAGAATGGTTCTGACTTACCCAAAGTCACATGCCTGATTCCCTGGGGAGAAGGGGTCTGGTCAAGGGTGAAGAGCCCTAAACTCGAACCCAAGTCTTTGGCCTCCTTGAAGTAGCCCTGTGGGAGCCGTGTTCACTCGTGAAGGACTCACAGCCCAGGCGACCTCAAGTGCTAGCAACAGGCCAAGGACTTGGGATCCAGCCCAAGGTCACTCAGCCTCACCTTTCTGATGCAGATTTCAGAACTGGGTCCAGGGCATGTCTGCCACGGAGTTGTAATTCAGCAGAAATTTGTTAAGCATGTAACAACAAATTATTAATATAGGTGGCAGGCACTATTGAATCAGGGTGCTTTGGGCTGTGTCAGAAAACCCAACTTAGTGCAGCTTAAATATTAGAAGGGATTTATTAGCGCACATACTGAGAGGTCCACAGATGAGTGGGCATCGTTTGTTTTGCTCAGGGCTCTATTTCTGCACTTCTCTTAGCTCTGTCCCCTTTCTCGTTTCAATATTGTGTTTGTGTCGGGTTTTCTTATGGTGGCAAGTTTTCAGCTTCACACCACCCTGGCTAGAAAAGGGGTCATGTGGTCCAGAATCCTAACAAAAGTGCAGAGCTTCGTGCTGCTTGGCTAAAAAAGCTTGGGTTACAGCAACTGATCGCTGAGGGTGGGGCCCTTCCCCCTCTAAACTGAATGGCTTTTACAAAGTGGAGGAAGCCCAAAGGAGAATCTGGGTCCCAATAAGAGGGCGAAGGAGGGAATGGATGCTGTATAGACAACCAGTGAATGTCCACCACAGCCCTGGAAGCTCATGGATGAACACCGAGTACAGTCGTGTCCTTGAGGACCACCCAGCCTTAGGGTGGAGACCAACAGGTAATTACAATGTGACACGGCCGGGGAGCTCACCGTGGACAGAAACATCGAAGGTGGATCAGCCTGGCAGAGGCCCCATAGAGCACAGCCTGACCGCTAATCCCGAAGCTCGGGGCTGGGTTTGTGACCTGGAACAAGAGGAAGGGAGTGACCCAGCCAGAAGGCAGACACCAGAGGGCATTCCAGCCCGGGGCCTCCCCCTCCTCCCCCTCAGTGATGCCACCGTGGATTCCCTCAATGGCCTTTGCTTCGCTTGAGCTGCTGGGTGTCCCTCCTGTACGCTTGTGGCAGCCACTGCCCCCCACTGCCCCCAGCCTTTCAGCCAGCCCATTTCCCTCTGTCCTTGCCTTTGCTGCCTCGGTAAAATTCTGGCTGGGACTGCTAAGAAGCCTCGCCCGATTACCCCTCCCTGGGGCGCCCCCATCTTTACTCCCATCTTCTCAGCACAGCCCTGTGCCCGCAGTCCTCCTGAGTGGTGAGTTCACTTGAATGAAAGGTGGGCCCGTGGGCCATTGGAAGATTTTTGTATGTGTCTCGGGGTGACCCCTGCTCTTTCCAGCTGTATACTTCCTGTCCTCTAGGAGGCAAAGTCAGTCTAGCCCTCACTCTTAGTATAGAGGAATAATTACTGTGCAATTAGAAAAAGCAGACATTAAAGGGACCCTTTGTTCCTGGATATATGTATTAATATTAATTAAAAGGCTTCCCCTTACTGGTCTGGGATCATATAGAACAAGAGGAGGGCAAATAATGCTTTTGGTCAGCTGATTGGCTGTTGCACTTAGACCTGCCAGAGGGTGAGTGTCAGGGTGAACCCCACCCATGGCGCAGATGGGAGCGTCCCAGCCAGCATCTCCAAATGCAGACCCACCCCTCACCCCGCCACCTGGGAGGTCCCTTGCAAGAGGTGGATGGAATGCTAGAGACAATTCCCTGTCAACTTGATTGAGATAATGATAATAGTAATATATTAATGATAATAGCTAACATTTATTGCTTAATGTGAACCAAGTAATGTGAACCATCTCTGTGGCATCATCACCAGCCGAGCCCACACGCCTTATCCTATTTAATTTTCACAGCAACCCTATGAAGTGGTCATTCCCATTTTAAAGATTAAAGAGCTGGGGCTTAGGGAGAATATGTGGCTCGTCCAGGGTAGCAGACACAGCACTTGAGCCCGGGCCGGTCTCAGCGGTCTGCATTCTCAGCGGCCCTGAGGAGACGATGCCCGCTACCGTACCAGCCCGGTGAGCAAGACTCGGCATCTTTAAAACATACACTTAGGAAAAAAGAAAAAAAAAACCACGGCTGCTCCCAACTCAATTCTCCATATCCTTGGGGAAGGAGAAAACTCAAAATCCTTTACAACAGGCCTGGGGGGCATTATATGTATTTTTTTGCACCTGCTTTCTACTGTTGCAGACTTAACGTCACGGCACTGTCGGGCTTTGGCTGACATTTCTGTTCTGACTGCGGGTACCTGAATCCATTCAGCCCAATGTCAGACAAAGGCGGCCGAGAGGAGGGGTGTTGGCGTAAAAGGGAGCCAGCCTGAAGGTCACTGTTTGGAGGGACTTCGGCTCCAACAAAGCTGAAGAAAGTTAGGCACAGCCCAAAAGAAACTAGGCGGGGGAACAAGGGAGAGCGTCTCTGGGAAAAGACAGACGTTCTCCGTGGGGGTGAGTCAACAGCCCTTCCCGTGGGCTCGGAGGACAGAATCCGGAAGGTCGCCGGCAGGCACTGCCCAGCCCTAGGACTGGGAGAGGATTGGCCGCCCAGTTGCTGGGGCTTTGTTTTGGGCCAATGGCTGTGGGGAGGGGCGGGGCCACAGCCGAGAGCCGCGACTCCTCGGCCAATCATCCTGCAGAGAGGCTGGACTCTGGGAACCATGGCAACCGCGAGCAGGGGCTCATTTGTTTTGTAGATGAGTAATTACTACGCAATTAGAGAAGGCTAAAAATAAAGGGGCCCTTTGTTCCTGGTTACTTATTAATATTAATAAAATGGTCTGTCCAGGTCTGTGGTAAACAATGCAAACCTGTGAGCGTGCGGTAGAGGCCGCAGTGGAAGGGTAAGGCGTCCCTCACCCACTCCTTCCCTCTTCTGGAACTTATTTTCTGAATGTCACCCGGAGAGGCTTGGCTTTCCTCGGCGTAGGGAGAAGAGAAAAGGCTCAGCTTCACAACACACGCAGGGTCCAGGACGCCCTGTGGTCAGGGGGCCAGGCAGGCACTGATTCAGGCGGAAGGAACTCCTGAGAGAAGACCAGACGCAGCAGCCAAACCAGAAAACAGGACCAGTGTTGGAGGAAACCCCTAGCCCAGTTTTGCTGTGTGTCCTTGACCAAGTTATTTATCTTTTCTGGGTCTTGCTTATTCAGCCCTAAGTGTGTAAAATAGTTTTTAAACCTTCCACCGAAGTAGCCCCAGAGATTTGTTCGTCTGCCTTTCCAGCCTTCTTGCCCAACCTACCTGGCTTGTAGAACATATTCGGCTCAGGTTTGGAAATGACCTGCTGGAAAGCTACACGATGTTCAGGGATTGTCCCCTGGCTTTTGGTGTTGGAACTGCTGACAGTGTCCCTTACAACCCGTCCCCCTCCTGATGGGGGAGGGGTTGCCTTGAGGATGAATCCAGTAAGAAAGAAAAATAGAGGCAGTGCAAGAGCTTAGGTGATCTGAAGTCTTGGTCCCAACCTAGGTTCTGCCACCAACAGGGCTGTTTCCATCTTGATAAAAGGCGGCCTTAAGAGGGTCCTTGGGGGCCATTTCAGCCTCTCGCTGTTGTTTCCGAAGCTCTCCATCCCTTGTCCTTGGAGGTAAAAGAGATGACAGTGACAGTGCCTTAAGATCCCAGAAGAGCAAAGAAAGAGAAAGCCAGAGGTGGTGAGAAAGCTTGGTGGGCTGCATTGGAAAATACTCGGGCATACATTTTTTAATGCACAAAGGCAGAGGGAGAGACAGTATTTTCCAGGATGGTGTATCATTTTAAAAACTCGATTCCCCCAAATTTCCATCCTTGGGTGTGGTTGATAAGCCCTGTAGGGCTTGGCATCCATTGGTGGATGGTATTCATTAGTTAAGGTGGACCTGTTAAAAACTGCTGTGGATGAGAAATCAGACCTGAGCTTGGCACCAACACAGTGGTTCTCAAATTTTGGCACACATTAGAATCACCTGGGGAGTTCTCAAAATTCCCGAGTGTCAGAGCCACACTGCAGGCCAATCAACTTAGAATCTACTAGGGTGGGGCCCAGGCCTCAAGAGGATTTAAAGCTCCCTAGGTGATTCCAGTGTGTAACCATGGACTCAGATACCACCAAGCTCTTCCTGGATGTAGATGTTCACTCCATCTCTGTGGCATCGTCACCGGCACCCCGTTCTCAGAAATGGATAAATGGCGCTCAGTCAGGCAATTCATCCCAACTCCACAAATGTGAGGGGGCAGCAGAGCTATTCCCAGATCTTAGCCTGCAGTCTAGAAGCCCAGGGCTCTCCTGTCCCCCATTGCTCCTCCTAGCAGAGCCAAGAAGTCCACCCCTTCAGGGTAGGGTGAAGGGGCCTCTGTCCTCATACAAGGAACTCTCCAGCCTTCCTGCCTCCCAGCCCCCCACCCCCCAGGCTACCTTGGCTGAGGTTAAGAGCACCCACATCTAGAACTAGCAAAACACCACCCTTCTTGACTGTTGGAGGAATGGGGCCTTTTGGTAAGGTCGGAGTTTGTTTGTTATTAAAGACCTAATTAGAAACGAGAGGGAGCAGAATGGCTCTGTGCCTGGCTAATTAGTGACATGTATGTGCCTGCTTTGAACTTCAAGGACACAGAACTGTTAGCACTTACATCAAAAATGGATTTAACGCCTGTCCCTTTATAGTCATTAAAGACTGGCTGCTCAAGTGGAAAGCCTTTTGTACAGGTCCTCAAGGAGCCGCCCCTTGGGCCTCCTCCCCACTGCATCCTCTCGATGCTGGAACCCCAGGCAGTGTGTTTCCATTAGATTGGTCGGTAAATGCTGATCTTTCCTTAGGGCAAACCAGCTGTCCAAAGGACTTGCCCACAGAATGGAGTGGTCTTTTGGAACTTTTGGTCTTTTGGGCCCAGTGAGAGGCAAGGCATGGCAAGCTCTTTCTCTCCTATACTGCCCTCTCCACCCCTCACCCACCAATGCCACACACTTGCTTTGTATACAACCTTGTTCTCTGGGTGTGGCACAGATGAGGATGGCCCAGGCCTTGGGAGAGAGGCAGTCCCCTATCTCATGTGGCAGGCACGGTCTGCCCTCAGAGAGCCCCCAGACTTATAGGGAAGCTGTGTCTCCATCACCAGGACCTCCCAGTTTGAGGAGGGTAACAGGGAACAAGCCTTCAGGAGCTTCTACTCTGGGGTTGGAGAGTAGATTCCTTGTCCTTGAATTTGTGGTCTCTCTAAGGCAAAGAAAGAGCCACATGAACAGAGGAAACCATTTCAAACTGTGATTCAGGGAAGGACACCTGGGCAGCATGATACAGTTTAAAACGTGCATGCTTTCGAGTTAGCAGAGCTGGGTCAGTCCTGTTAGAGACAGTTCACTGGCTGCGTGAGGCTGGATGTGTCACTGCATGGCTCTAAACCTCAGTCTCCTCATCTGCAGTGCAGGGCTATAGAGTTGCTCTTACAGGGTGTAAGGCCCGTAAACAAAAGATAGCGTAAAACACTTACCACTTGCCTGGTAACCTCAGAAGCCAGAGCTCCTAGAACTCTGTGGTCTCAACCCATTGGTGCAGCCCTATTTTATCCCCCCTGGTATAGCAGATAGGGTGTTCTCTAATTCTTACATCGTTTTTCATCATGACTAAGAATGCCATGCTAGGCGTTCTTTTAAGTATGTAGTGTTGACTTTGGATTTCACAGTGTATCCTTTTAGTGATAGCATATTGTACAGAAAATTTGCACTGGCCTGTGACGGGTGGGATCATTTACAAGACACAAGAGACCTCTCTGGTTGGGGGCGGGGAGTGGAGGTAGCTTTCAGGGTGGGAATTAGAAACAGCCTAGCATGAGACAGAGGCTGGGGGTAAGTGGGAAAAAGCCAGACTGGTTTCTTATTTGAAAAGGTAAAGAAATGGATGGGCGTCAAGGACGAAGGCAGGCACCGGATCAAAACAAAGCAAAGGATGTTCACAGGAGTAAACTAAGAGAAACCTGGAGAGCCAGATCACTTGGCACATGCTCCCTGTCTTCATTTTCTTTT
>PVIY010061638.1:0-11157 GCA_004026745.1 Myrmecophaga tridactyla | reverse complement strand
ATACAGGGCAGAGCACCCTGGAGAAAACTCTTTGGGAGGATTAAATGACTAAATGACTATGGTAGTTAGATTCAGTTGTCAACTTGGCCAGGTGAAGACACCTAGTTTTGTTGCTGCGGACATGAGCCAATGGTATGTGAACCTCATCTGTTGCTGATTACATCTGCAGTCGGCTAGGGGGCATGCCTGCTGCAATGAATGACGTTTGACTTAATCGGCTGGTGCTTAAATGAGAGAGCGCAACGTAGCACAGCCCAAGCAGCTCAGCATACCTCATCTCAGCACTCGCAGCTCAGCCCAGGTCTTTGGAGGTGCAGAAAGAAATCACCCTGGGGAAAGTTGTTGGAACCCAGAGGCCTGGAGAGAAGGCCAGCAGAGACCATCCTGTGCCTTCCCACATGAGAAAGAACCTTAGAGGAAAGTTAGCTGCCTTTCCTCTGAAGAACTAATGAAATAAATCCCCTTTTATTAAAAGCCAATCCATCTCTGGTATGTTACAGTCCAGCAGCTAGCAAACTAGAACAATGACTAAAACAAATTACAGAACATATAAGGAAACCCAGTAACATAAAGAGAGAAAGTGGACCTATAAGAAACTATTGATAATGAAATAATTTAGAAAGGATCTAACATAGTAGTATCTTAAATTTCTGCATAATAATAAAGTGAAGAGGATCTGTGAAATAAGAGGTACATGTGCCATTAAGAAAGAAGAAAATATTATGAAAAGGTATAGGCCTTTGTGACAAATACTATTTAGAAATATTAGAGATGGAAAATATAGTCAAAATATAAAAATAATAAATAAGCTTAAAAGTTGCCAGGAAGTAACTAAAGAAATAGTGACAAGTGAAAGGCAGAACCTAGAAAACTCCAATAATATAACAAACAAAGATAAGGAAAGCATAAAATAAAAATTAAAAGATACGCAGGATTACTTAAGCTCCATTGCATACATAACATTTCAGAAGATGATTGTGCTAGTTTGAAAGGATGTATATACCCTAGAAAAGCCATGTTTTAATCAAAATCCCATTTCATAAAGGCAGACTAATCCCTATTCAATACTGTATGTTTGAAGCTATAGTCGGATCGTCTCCCTGGAGATGTGATTTGATCAAGAGTGGTTGTTAAACTGGATAAGGTGACGACATGTCTCCACCCTTTGGGTGGGTCATGATTAGTTTCTGAAGTCCTATAAAAGAGGAAACATTCTGGAGAATGAAGGAGATTCAGAGAGAGCAGAGCATTATGACATAGCCACGAGAAGCAGAGTCTACCAGCCAGTGACCTTTGGAGATGAAGAAGGAAAATGCCTCCCAGGGAGCTTCATGAAACAGGAAGCCAGGAGAAAAAGCTAGCACATGACGCTGTGTTTGCCATGTGCCCTTCCAGATGAGAGAGGAACCCTGACCGTGTTCACCATGTGCCTTTCCAGACGAGCAAGAAACTGTGTTCATCATGTGCCCTTCCACTTGTGAGAGAAACCCTGAACTTCATCGGCCTTCTTGAGCCAAGGTATCTTTCCCTGGATGGATACCTTTGATTGGACATATCTATAGACTTGTTTTAACTGGGACATTTTCTCAGCCTTAGAACTGTAAACTAGCAACTTATTAAATTCCCCTTTTTAAAAGCCATCTGTTTCTGGTATATTGCATACTGGCAGCTAGCAAACTAGAACAATGATAATAGAAAAAAATTAAATAGATAATATTCTAAGTGTTTTTGACAGAGAACAGTCCATATTTAAGAATGTTTCACATTGAAAAAGCTTTCTACTGGTCATATCATAGTAAAACTTCAGACTATCAGAGGTAAAAGAAAAGCTAAAAGCCACACGAAAGAAAAGTTAGCTCACTTATAAAGAATTGCAAGGAGACCATGCTGGTCTGAATCTGTGGTGAACCCCAGAAAAGCCATTCCCTTTGATCCTCATTCAATATTGCTGGGTGGGAGCATTTTGATTGTTTCCATGAAGATGTGACCCACCCAATTGTGGGTGGTAACTTTTGATTAGTTGATTTCCATGGAGGTGTGTCTCCACCCACTGAAGGTGGAGTTGCTTGCTGGAATCCTTTAAAAGAGGAAACATTTTGGAGAGTGTCCCTTTTTTGGGAGAGCCACGTGAAAGTCAGCAGACGCCGCCATGTTCGCCATGTGTCATTCCAGCTGAGAGAGACAGTTGAACGTCGTCGGCCTTCTTGAACCAAGGTATCTTTCCCCAGATGCCTTAAATTGGATATCTCTATAGACTTGTTTTGATTGGGACATTTTCTCGGACTTAGAACTGTAAACTAGCAACTTATTAAAGTCCCCTTTTGAAAAGCGATTCTGTTTCTGGTATATTGCATTCCGGCAGCTAGCAAACTAGAACAGAGATCAATAGTGGCTTCTCAGCAACTTCAATACCAGAATATGGTTGAGGGGAGGGGGGAGGGGACATTTGAGGTAAATAAAACACATGACCATGGAATTTTAAACCCAATCATATTATGACTTGAATGAGGAGGTAATGGACATTTTTCATATTTTCTGACTTTTAATACCCATCCAAAATTAAATTGGGAGATTTTCTACTTTATTAGACAGCATTCCATAGGGAAACAGAATCCTCAGTAGATATCTGAATATTATGAGATTTTTAAAAAATAAAAATCATCTCATGCAACTGTGGAAATGTACAAGTCCTTGGGGCAAGCTGAGAGCTCCAGTGAAGGTTTTGAATGAAATCTCCAGGAGAAGCTGGCTGGCTGAAATAGAGAGAGTCAAATGAAGCTGGTGGCTTCACATTCCTTTCCCTCTAGTTACATTTTTCTTCTTGCTGAAGTCCATCCTGAAGGTATTTTCTCAGCAAAGATCTGCAGGCAGCAATTTCCTAGGCTTCTCTTTGTTTCAAAATGTCTTTGAACATTTTCATACATTTGAAAATGTGTGAGACAAATTATTAGTTGCAAACAACTGAACTACCTCTAGATAGTCTAAGCAGATAATGGATTGTTTTTGAGCAAAGCAGAGAAATAAGCTCTCCAAATGCACTGGGCAGTTCAGCGTGGAGTCTATGTAGGGCTGTTCTAAAGGAGTCCCCACTGTTATCAGCAGCAACAATGAGAAATACATTGTAGTGAGATAAGACAGTAAATATAAATATATATATATTAAAATAAAGTAAGATAAAACTATGCATATTTGGGAAGTATGGAAAAACAAGCTGGAAGATGATAAGGATATCACAAACATTATGAATGTGATTAATTCTACTGAAAGATATGGAAAATGAAGAAGAAGAAGAAAAAAATAAGCTGTTCAGGATAGAAAAATGACATGGATGGCCTTATGAGGAAAGTTAACACAGGGTGTGTTCCTATTATTTAGAAAGTAGATGAAAATACTGATTACATACAACCTGTTGAAAAATATAAATTTAACACATTTTTAAATATGGAGGGAACTGCTACAGGAATACAAGTAAAGTGTGTATATTTTTAATCTTTTTAAAATAATCCCCTTTAAATGTTTTTCATACTCTCTATATTTTGGTTGTTTTGGTCTTTATTTTTTCCTGCCATTGCTTTTATTATTTCCATCTTTCTTGTTTCTTTCACTTTGCACCAATACTCGTCTTGTGTTGAACCACTAACTTACTTATTTTTATCTTTTCTTATTTTCTTTGAAGTATATTTTAAAATTTTCAATGCAGTATAGTATCCCATCGTATGAATAGTGAAGCTATGAATTGTTGAGTCAAAAGGTATGCACATGTTCACCTTTAGTGAGAATCACCATTTTCCTAAAATAGTTGTACCAATATGCAATTCCACCAGCTGTGTATAGGAAGTTTGTTTGCTCCATATTCTCACCAGCACTTAGTATTGTCTGACTTTTTTTTAATTTTAGCAGTTTTGGTGGTGATATAATGGGTATTGCATTTCTCAGACTACTAGTGAAATTAAATGTACATTTTCAAAATACTTTCTATTAGAATATAGTCTATTAGAAACTGCCTCCACAATACTTCTATCCATTTTTCCATTGAGTAATGCTTGGTAGACATTCTTTTTATATTCCTAATGTGAGTACTTTGTCAAATAAATGCATCTCATATATAGTCTCCCATTCATTAGCTTGGCTTTTTATTCTTTGATAGTGCCTTTTGATGAATTGGAATTTTAAATTCTAAAGTATTCCAGTTTAACAGTTTGTATCTACGGTTACTGCTTTTCACATTATTTTAAAGAAGTATCTGCCTGGCCTAAGACCTAAAAGTATACTTTTTTTATTGTTTGACATTCACTTTTAGATATACAATCCATCTGCTACTGAATTTGATGCATAGTGTAATATATGTGTGTAAACATATGTGTGTGTGCATGTATATTTCATATATATATATATCCATTTGACCCAGCACCATTTATTGAAAGGATTATCCTTTCTTGTTGCACTGCAGTGTCACTATTCTCATAAATCAGTGATCACGTATGGATCTGTTTCAGGACTCTGTAATCTTTTCATAAAATTATTTGTCTATCTTTGAGATAACACAGCATTGTTTTAACTGCTATAGCCTTTTGTTTTGATATCTGGTAATGTAGGTCCTGCAGTTTGAATTTAAGAATCTTAAAGTTCTCCTTTAAGATTGCTTTGCCCGTACACGGGCCTTTGAATTTTAGTGTAAATATTTGATTCATTTCATTTTTTGCACACAGACACACTACTATAATTCCGAATAGAATTGCATTGAATCTAATGATCGACTAGAGAATAACTGTTTTTAAATACTAAGGTTTATAATCCATGAACTTCATATATTCATAATCTAAATCTTTTTAAAACTCTCAATAACTTTTTAAACTCTTCAGCATATAAACATACTAGTTAGTACAACTTTTGTTAGATTTTCTCCTAGGTATTTAACATTTTTTGGTAATATTGTAATGATATCTTTTTTTAGTTTTTTGTTGTTACTTTTGTTTTATGGAGGTGCAAGTTTGTTCATAAAACATTTTTACCACTTTTGATTTTTTGAAAAGTCTTTTTTTCAGTTCACTTTGAAGGATTTTTTAGCCATATATAGAATTCTAAGTTAGTTATTGGATTTTCTATAGATTTATAACTGTCATTGTTTCTGTTAAGAGGTCATCTGAAAGTCTTACTGTTCTTTGAAAGTTAATCTTACTATCTTCTCGTTCCATTTAATGATCTAGGTATGTCTTTAGTACTTAGTGATTTTGTATTCACTATCTTGATGTAGACTTGTTTTTCTGGGTATTCTATTTGGGACTCAGGCTTTCTCCACTTGTGGCTTCAAATATTTGTCAGTTTGGGGAAATTACTGGCAGCTATCTATTTCTACTCATCCCCTTCTGATAGCAAATCATCCATATATTTAGATCTTTTAACTGACAATTACACATCTCTAACGCATTTTCTATTTGTATTTTACTTTCTATGTTTCAGTTTGGATATTTGTTTTGATCTCTTTTCTAGGACATTATCTTATCTCCTGCTATATCACGTCTGTTATTTATCTTGTTTAATGATCTAATTAGTTCATTTCAGTTCTGAATTTTCTTGTTCTAGAATTACAAATTGATTCTTCTCTACAGAGGTTACAATTCTCTGGTAAAGTTTTCTTTTTTTGTTTACTTTGACTACCTCCTGAGATTATTTTATTGACTAGATTAAACACAATTATATTAGCTTTTGACAGTAATAAATATTTTCATCTTCTTTAGATAGGTTTCTATTATTTCATTCTCTTATTTTTAATTCATCTTGTCATTTATTTGCATGGCTTATAATTTTTTACCAATACTAGGCATTATGTATTAAAAATTTTGTGCATCCAAATGTTATTTTATTCATGTAGAGAGAGTTCACCCTTTCCTTCTTATGACCACATTAACCCTAGCAACAGCTCTGCTGAGTCAAGGTTAGGTTTTAATCCTAGCAGTCTTTACACTATTTATAGTTTGCTGTTCATCCTGCAGAATTTTCAGTTGATTTCTTCCAGACCCCTCCCATTAGCATGTCCCAAGCTCTATGAGTCAGAAGACTGTAAAAAAACATCCTCTGTTTTTCAAAGACTTTCAGCTTTGATTTTTAAACTCTCATCTATGCAGACCTTGTATTTGTCAAAAATCTTAAGGGAAATCTTGTTTTCTTGTGGTCTCCTACATTTCATTCTAAAGCTCTTTTTGATCCTCTGACTTAAACAGCAAACCTCTGCAGAATTTGGGCCTGATTTTGTATGGAATTTTTTGCCTCTCACCCATGTCCCTGGCTCTCCTGATTTTTCAAGTAGGGTCTATTTTACCTTCTGGCCTTTCTTCCCATCTCGTCTTGAAATTTAACTTTTGCCTAGAATCTACTGGAAACCAGTGCTCTTCTTTACAGAGATCTTTATGTTGCTTATAGCAACATAATTTTTTTGGCTAACAGTTCTCAAGTATACATAATAGCTAAGTGTCTGTTTGTAATTTTTTTTGTAATTTTCCAATTCTTTCAAATTCTCCAAGTTTTTAATATCTCAAAATAATATTAGAGAAATTAATAACAGAAAAAATTAGAGAAAATTTAAATACAGCATTAATAGAAAAATACATAAAATTAGAGAATATAATACAAATAAATGAGAACTTCTAATGGTAAATAAGAAAAATATTTAGATTATGATAAAAAATAGCTACAAAAGACAAAGAAGACCGTTAAAGTGTTTATGCAATTGTTGTTTCTAAAGAAGAGTTCAGAATAAATGATAAAGAAGTAATAATCAAAGTCATGATAGAAGAAAATATTGCTAAGCTGAATAAATACCTCCAAATCTGAAAATTATGCAAAAAGAATGAAATATCCATACATCAGTTAAATTCTTTTTGAAATTCAAGGTTAGAACAAATCTATTGAATGGCAGAATAGTAATCAATAAAAGAATAAAAATTAAGCTTGCTTAGAGAGGCTGAGAGGGTGGTTCAGTGGTAAAATTCTCGCCTGCCATGAGGGAGAGCTGGGTTCGATTCCCAGCCCATGTGCTTCCCAAACAAATGAAAAAACAAAAAAGAAAAATTTAACAAGTGCTGCTGCAATATGGGGATAGTTACATGGAAAAAGAATGAAATGTGATCCCTGCCATACAGCATACCAAAAAAAAAAAAAAATGTTTGCTTAGTCTTAACTTTTTTTTACTTTTTTTATTATATGGAATAATATATATACAAAGAAAAGCAATAAAAAAGCAATAGTTTTCAAAACAATCTTCAACAAGTGGTTACAGGACAGATCGCAGAGTTTGTCATTGGTTGCCACATGATCTTCTCACATTTTTCCTTCTAACTGCTCCAGAATGTATGAGGCCGGGGGCTTAAACATTTCATCATCACAATCAACTTTTTTTTCCCTTCTTTTTTTGTGAAAAATAACATATATACAAAAAAGCTATAAATTTCAAAGCACAGCACCACAATTAGTTGTAGAACATATTTCAGAGTTTGACATGGCTTACAGTTTCACAATTTTAGGTCTTTACTTCTAGCTGCTATAAAATACTGGAGACTAAAAGAGATATCAATTTAATGATTCAGCATTCATACTCATTTGCTAAATTCTATCTTCTATGTATAACTCCACCATCACTTTTGATCTTGCCATACCTCTCTTTAGGGTTGTTTAGGCTATGGCAATTCTAAATTTTTGATATTGGAAGTGTCTTCACTGATGAATATCTGATGTTCTGGAGAGGCTGGGCTACGTTTCAGGACTTATCTGGACCAGGGTCCCATCTGGAGGCTGTAGGTTTCTGGAAAGTTACTCTTGTGTATGGAACCCTGTGGAATCTTATATATTGCCCTAGGTGTTCTTTAGGATTGACTGGAATGGTCCTGGTTGGGGTTGGCATTTATGATAGGTAGCAAGGTCTACCTAAAGCTTGCATAAGAGCAACCTCCAGAGTAGTCTCTCAACTCTATTTGAACTCTCTATGCCACTGACACTTTATTAATTACACTTCTTTTCCCTCTTTTGGTCAAGATGGAATTGTTGGTCCCACAGTGCCAGGTCTGGATTCATCCCTGGGAGTCATCTCCTATGTCACCAGGGTGACTTTTACCCCTGGATGTCATATCCCACATAGTGGGGAGAGCAATAATTTCACTTTCAGAGTTGGGCTTAGAGAGACTGAGGCCTTATTTGAGCAACAACAGAGGTCCTCCAGAAGTAACTCTTAGGCATGCCTATAGGTAGTCTAAGCTTCTATGCTACCTACATAAGCTTCACAAGAGAAAGCCTCATGATCAAGAGCATGGCTTATTGATTTGGGTATCCCTAAAGTTTGACACAGTATCCGGGGATTCCCTGATGATAAGGTTTAATAGTTCCATATTTTTCTCCCCTCCCTTGGGGTACTTTGCCAATAATTTTGATTATCTGTTTAATATACTCTAGGATGTTTCCTGGCATTACAATAATCTACACAGAACTAAAGGACCTCTTTCTTATTCTGTGCTCCCTGTGTTTCAATGTTCAAATGAGCTATACAGATAGGTTGAAATAGATACTGCACTACAGAAAATTTCAGTTCTAGGTCAAATAAAACTTCCTTCCATTGGTCTCAAAGAGTATATGTGGTTCTAAAATATAGACATTGTCTTTCTTACCCCTATGTTCTGAATTACTTCAACCCCAACCTGTTCGGCTTCATTCTTTTCTCTGAATATCAGGTTATGTATGTAAAACAACCATTCAAAATCCAGAAATATTAATCACCACTTCAGACTTAATGCATCTGCTATAAAAGCTTGCAATCTAGACCTCTGCTTTCTTATAAGCATTTTCTAAAGTTGACCATACCATAGTTGTTCTTTAGTTTCTGGCTTATTTTGTTTCACCAAATGTCCCACATGTTCATTTACATCGTTGCGTGCCTCACTTTTCTTTTTGTAGCAGCACAACTTTGTTTATAAGTATACACCATCGTTTGCCCATCTACTTCTCCATCAGTGCATCCTTCAGCCATCTGCATTCATGGGGCATTATGTAGAAGGCCCAAAGTCCACAGTCCATCAACATTCTCAATTTTAGATAATTTCTTTGCTCCCAGGGGACAGAAAACCAATAAACACACCCTCACCAAATAGGAAATCTAAATTTCTTCTTAACTCTCATCCCTCCCCCCATTATTTACCTCTGCTGTTGCTGTGGTAGTGCTTTTGGTTTCCTTTTGAACATAGCTCATAGCATGCAATAGCAGATTTCCCCCATACCCTGGACTTTAACACTCTTCATACAAGAATCGTATCTCTGAAGTAATTCTTATGAGAACTCATTCATATTTCTAGTGTGAATCTGTGGGACATGTAGGTCTATACAACCCCTTGCAATCTTGCTCACCTTCAACATGGTAATATTACTTCTAAACCCACTAGAGAATCACCTATGCTCCTATCTATTCCTTACATTGGAGTTCAACCTCATCAACTAACGGTTCATCCATCTTTAGTGTCTATGTACCTCTAAGTCCCCTATATTCTGTATTATAAGGCTCTGATTAAACCTTCATGCTGGTCATAAAAATGAAATAATACAGTATCTATCCTTTTGTTTCTAGCTAATTTCGCTCAGCGTTATGTCCTCAAGACTCATCCATCTTGTCCTGTGCTTCAGGAGGTCATTTTGCGTTACTGCTACATAATATTCCATCGTGTGTATATACCAAATTTTGTTGATTTGCTCGTCTTTTCATGGGCATTTGGTTTGTCTCCATCTTTTGGTAATTGTGAATAATGCTGCTATGTACATCATGTGTGTATTAGTTAGGGTTCTCTAGAGAAACAGAATCAACAGGGAACACTCGCAAATATAAAATTTATAAAAGTGTCTCACATGACCGCAGGAATGCAGAGTCCAATATCTGCAGGACAGGCTGTGAAGCTGATGATTCTGATGGAGGGTCTGGACAAATTCCACAGGAGAGGCTCACCAGCTGAAACAGGAAGAACCTGTCTCTTCTGAATCCTCCTTAAAGGCTTCCAGTGATCAGATTAAGCATTACTCATTGCAGAAGACACTCCCCTTTGGCTGATTACAAATGTAATCAGCTGTGGATGTAGCTGACATGATCATGATTTAATTCTATGAAAGGTCCTCATTGCAACAGACAGGCCAGCACTTGCCCAACCAGACAAACAGGTATCACCACTTGGCCAAGTTAACACATGAACTTGATCATGACAGTTCACCCCTTGTCAACTTGGCAGCTATACATAATACCTTAAACCATACCTGATTTCTAAATAAAGAACAATAAAACACACATTTTGTCTTTCACCTAACAATACTCAACTGTCCTGCATATAACTGGAAACACATTAAATCTCTCCAGAATAGGGTGCAAATCCTCGGGTAATATTCATTCTGAAACTTGATATCTTACAACTTAAATAGTATAACATGAACAAAACAGCATTACAGTCCTGGTTTCTGTAACTGATCATGTGGTCGAAGTTCATATTTATCACTACCTTCTTCCACTACCCATTCCATGTTCCCTTTACTCTCAGCAAGCAATTCAGCTGGCCATGGTTCTTTGCCAGGTGGGGTGACCAAAGCCTTCATTCCTGAAGTTTCAGAGCCATTGGTAGTCCTGCCTGGATTGGGTTGTTGCAGTTTTCCATTCATTTTAATCACAGGGCATAGTAGTAATAAAAGATGCCCTAGGGGATCTCCTATAGTCCAAGAAAACTCTTCTTTATCCCCATTATGTAGTTGCAGCCCTATTTCCCCCTGATAGTCAGGGTCAATCACTACAGACAAGAATGTAATCCCCTTCTTGGCTTGTTGATTCAGTGGCATAAGTAGCCCAAAGTGACCAGCTGGCAGTCTTAGCTTCCAGTTCAATGGAATCATTGTTGTTTCTCCTGGAGGAAGCACTCCCCATTTTGGAACTAAAACCTGTAGACCAGCAGAGCTCAGGGTTGCAGGGACAGGAAGCAAAAATTTTCCTAGTGGATCACTAGGGGTAATAGTGAGTGTTACCACTCCTATTTCCACCCCTTGGTTCCTGGACCCATGGATCCTGGCTATGGGAAAACAGCACCATACAGTGGATGCTGATTCAGAGCATATACAGCTTCCTGGAGTACATTACCCCAGCTTTTCAAA
>PVIY010061637.1:0-11154 GCA_004026745.1 Myrmecophaga tridactyla | reverse complement strand
GGACAAGTTCCTCTGGTCACCCAGTGTCCAGCTGCCTGCTCCCACCCACTCTTCTGCTTCTCCCTAACATCTGCCCTTTCATTCTTTCCAGAGAGGGATGTTCTGAGCTCATAGATAAAGGGGCATTTGCTTTACCTTTATGCTGCTTGGCAGGGCCCTGAAGAGAAGAAGGTCCAATGGCCAGAGCCCCAGGCTAAAGGCAAGCACTAGATGGCCAGGTAGGAGGGTACACTGAGCTTCCAGACCTCACTGGGCCACTAGGAGGGAACATAGTGGCTTTGCCACCCTCCAGGGGCCCCAAGGACAGTGAGAAGACCCGAGCAGGCCCGGATGTCAGTCCCAGAAGTGCAGGTTCAGAAGTGGAAAGGTGCACATGGAGTCTGTCCATCTACCAGAGCTCTGGCTGAGAACCCCCAGGAAGGTCAAAGCAAAGGAGAGGACAGATCATGAGTTCTGCTCTAAGGCAGGCAAACTGACCCTCAGTCCCAGCCAAGCAGCATCTCCAAGCCCATCAAAGTTCTGCTGCTGCCTCAACCCTCTTCCTTGGGACCACATCCTTCCCACCAACTCCCTGAACTCTCCATGACCCAGCAACTAAATGGTTAACAGTTGGCACCACAGGGGGCCCTGGCAGGTTGTTGCCTTTCCAGGAATGGTTCTAATGTATGTTTCCTACCACCCCTACCTCCCTTATGGTAATTCAGACTTTCGGCTCCACTGATATTGGTCCTGAACATATAGGGCCATGAGTTTATTTGATCTCAAGGAAAAAAAACCTCTTACAGTGGGCACCCACTCTATGTCAGCCCTGTCTCTGTACTACCCCAGAGTTTCTCACTGGATCCACCCAACATATCCCAGAGGCATGAGTCAATCAAGGCTCCAGGACAGGCAGCTGCTTGCCCAAGGAGCCGCTCAGCTGTACCTGGAACTCAGATCTGCCTACCTGCAGCTCCCGCTCACATGGCCTCTTACTCCCCAAGTGTTAAGCACGTGTCCAACCTTTGGTGCAACCCAGACTCCGCCAACAAAGTGATGCTCAGAGGCAAGGTGTTGGCGTCAGTCTGAAGCCCTGGGTAAAGGAAAGCCAGGATGCCAGCTGCAGCCTGGGATCCCACAGGGGTGGGACCCGATGGGGAGCACCACCCCCAGCTCTCACCCCTGGCCTGCCAAGCCATTAAATATGCAGGATATCATCTCATTTCTGGACAGCCGAGGGGTCCTAGTCACAGGAGGTGACATTGTTCTCCAACAGGTAAGTCGTTCAACACATGGGCAGTTGAGTGGCAAAGAAATACATTATTAATATTTCGGGTTAAATTAACTGATTAAAACCACCCCAGGTAAAAATGTACATATCAGCACTGCCTACAGCAAATGAGGAATTAATGGAATATGGCTGTGTCTTTGTAATGAAACACAGATAGGGGCTGTTTGGAAAGGTTCGCACTTCTCAGTGGCAGCAGCAGGGGGTGAGGATGGGGGCAGGAGGCTGGATCCATCTGTTAATGAGACTCGATTGAGGGGTGCAGGGGCAAGGCAGGGTGCAGACATCTATGGGGGCTTCCCCCTGGAGACTCAAATGCCTGCCTGAAAACCAGAGAACTCTGGAATCTTTTACCCCTGGTATGCTGTTAGCTTCAGATGGGGCTCAGGGCAAAAGCAAAGGGCACTAATAGGTGGGTAGAGAATACTGAAGGGAAGAAGGGTCATAGGATGCTGGCCCTGGCTTTGTGACTCCAGGGTTTAGACATGTTCCAGTGAGGCCTCAGTTTCCTTATCTGTAAATTGGAAGGACAATGAGTCTTCAATGGTATCTCCCAACTATTGCATCTCTCACCTCACAGGCTTCTAGGATAAATTCCAGCACTTACCCTGTCCTTACCCTCAGCAGATAACCTAGTAGGAGAGCCAAATTCCATCTAGGATGGGCCCGGACACTCCCTGCCCTTGCACAGCTTTTGAGAAATCCCTGCCCTGATGCAGGCATTAAAAGGGCACTCACATACGCTTACTGCTATTGGGTACACATGTGCATATATACACTTGCACACACATATCTGCATTCAGGAACCTACACATACAAGCAAGCCTGCACAGGGACACACACATACTCAGAGCCCCTCCCCCCATGAGTACTCACATGTGAACACCGAGCTGAATGGAAAGGTGAAACCCCATCAAACGGGCAGGAGAGGAGATGGGCGCATGCAGGTTGTGTACGTTGGTGTGGGTTTGAGGGGCAAGGAGGGCACACCTGGGGCACAAAATCAAGGACCATTTTTCTCACCAGCCAACTAGGTTTCATGCCAGGGTTTCAGGAGCTCCCAGAGGCTGTGACCTAATTCAGACAAGAGTGAGGTTTTGCGTACATTATCTAGGTGTTCACACCCCTACCAAGGCTTGCCTTGATCCAGAGACCTAGAACGGCTGAAGTACCCCAGCTGGGTCCTGGCTGCACCTGGACTAAGGCAGGGGCTCAGGCTGTACCACATCCCCAAAGCAAAACCCATGTTGGGAGCTCTCCAAGGTGCTGATGTCAGACAGAGGGGAGCGATTGGCTAAGAAAAGTGATTTTTCTCCACCGCCTGCCTGCCAATTGGGGTAGCCCCCGCAGGTTGCATGCCTAGCCCCACTGTCTGACCACACACGCACACACCCAGTCACTGGGAGCCATCCTGGGGAGCAGGAAGAAAATACCACCGGAAGCCTCCTAATGACTCCCAGTACTCACGGTATCATTAGCTGTTTACCCTGAGAAAGTTCACACTTCTGGAGGCTATGCTCACTTGAGCTGTCAGAAACACAGCACGCAGCTCTGGCAGCTCTGCCAGCTGTGGTTCCCAGAGCCCAGCAAAGCAAATATTTAGCAGGCACCTGGATCTCACGCGCATGTGCACACACCTACTCGCACGGGGCACAGCATGCCAACACGGCTACAAGCACCCATGCAGGATTGCTCCACAAACGCACAGAGACCCAGAGGGACACATGCCCACCAACACACAGATACACACACAAAGCCCACCCTCTCAGGATAATGTAATAATGTTATTCGTATTGAGCACTCACTATATGTCAGGTATTATATCTAAGCATGATCTAAGATGATTCTTCTCCCAAACCTAAAAGATAAGTATTATCAGTCCACCCATTTTATGATGATAAAATTCAGGCTCAGAGAGTTTGTCACATGCTTGTCACACAGTTGGAAAGCAATGACTTAAATCCACCAGGCAGACTCCAGGTCCAGAGTCCTTCATTCACCATATTGATAGACAACTGCCCACCCAAAGGCTCATGTACACTCAGCTACACATGCCCAGATGTACAGAAAGGCAAACGTGGACTCACACACAAGTGCAGTCATAGAATGCACACACACACACATACACGTGCATACAGATAAAGCACAACCAAGTCCACAGCAGCCTGCTCCAAGCACCTCCTTCCCAGCTGATGTACCCTCTAACCCAGCCTCCCCAGGACCTGAACACACTGCCCCTAGGGTCAGTTCATGCCCTTTGAGCCCTTCCCCTGCAAGCTGCCCAGCTTCTGACCAGGCTGCCTGGCTAATGTCAATAACAGCACTGACAGCCATCCAGAGACTGGCTTTGACTGGGAGCAAGTCCAGATGGTGGCAGTAAGGCCCAGATGTTGTGTGGAAACAAACAAGCCTGCTGGAACCAGGAACTGGGCTCCAGCCTGGTCATAGAGAATGACCCTCCCAGAGGCTGGGGCTCTGTTGATGGCACAGCCAGTGTGGCCATGGCCAGAGGCCAAACATGGCACAAGAGCCTGCGCAGAGAAGGAGACAGCTCAGCTTTGGGGGTCCAGAATTCTCCAGAGCCCCAGACAGCTCAGCAAAAGGCTATACAAAATGCCTGAATCCTAGCAGCTCAGTGGAGGGAAGGATGTTTAGTGCTGGTGGGCTGGTGTGGTGTGGTCCTGGCTAGGGAATTGCAAACTTCACCCACTATCTCAGGATCCCTTCTGGCCTGGCCCACTTGGGAACCTGGGAGTGATCTGTTGCATCCAAGCCGTTATGGGTGTCCTCCCCTGGGAGTCATCATCAGCCCTCTACTCAGATCCTCCAGGTCACTGTCCACTGGCTCCCAAGGTTATTGAAGGTCAATGCTCTAGCCCCACTCCTCACTAATTTTCAAGGTCATTGCCAACTTGCTCCCAAGGTCACTGCACGAAGATTGGGATAGTCACTGGTCAGAGATCTTGCCAACCATTTCCTATGACCCCTGAGATCTCAGTGATTCATGGAGCCAACACCAAGCATTACTGGCTCTTAGCTTCTACTTTAGAAAAGGCAGATTCTGTTCTCTGCCTTGGCCTTTTGTGCTACTGACCAAACATCACAGACAGAAGGGCAAGCCTGCCAGGCAGTGCAAACTTCCTCATGGGTGGTTCGCACTGCACAGCAGAGTCGGGGGTGGGAGACAGGAGGAAAGGTGGCTGGGGAGGTGAGGCTGGAGGCCTCAGGTGAACCTGGTAATTTACACAGCAAATTAGGCACAATGTATACACTTCTCTCCCTCCTTCCCTTCCTTCTTTCCTTTTCCCAGCTGTCTTCTCCTCCCTTCAAGATTATCATTTCTTTAGGCACTGATCTCCCAAGTCTATAGAGAAGGACTCTGCTGTTGTCCCTGGCAGGGAGCCAGGGGCAGGACCTTAGTGGAGTTCGGCCTTCAGTGCTCCCTGCCCCAACATCCTGGGTCCTTTTCTATTGGCAGCCTCCTCAACTTTAGATGCCCCAAGTTCTTTTATTCATTCCTGTCTTTCCTTTAAGAAAAGATCTTATTAACCCACCCTTTGACCAGATAAGTACCTGAGTCTGCAAGGGTCTTCTTGGTGAATTTGCATGAAAAGTGGTGATAATCCAAAGAAGTGAACATCTAAGGGCAGAATTTCAGACTCTAGAGGGCTACTAGGAAAAGCCCCTTACTAAGTGAGCAGACACATCTCCTTCCTTCCTCAGGTACTGCCTGAATTGCTAAGCAAGGAAAACATATACAAATAAAGTGTCATGTCCTGACATTTGATAATTTAAATCAAGCACCATAGAGCATCTGCTTAATTACACATGGATCTGTATGGGAACACTAAAGGAAGGCTCCCAGGGAGGCAAAGACCCCTTCTCAAAAGCGCTAACAGCCATGTAGCCCAGGGTGGACAAACAGCAAAATCTGTCTTTTGAGGTTAAATTAAAGCCCATGTTTCAGTTTTGATGCAAGCTAATTCTTCTGGTTTTCTCCATCTACTTCCAAAATCTGGGGACTTAAGTGGAAAAGATGCATTGAATAGCAAATGCAATTCAACAAATATTATGGCATGCTGTTCATCACGAGCGCTAAATATTTAAAGGTTCAACTTTGTGGGCTTTTTATTTTGTTTTATTTTCATTTTTTACCAGATGTGATGAATTCAGCAGTAACATGCCCTGTGCCACCCACAGAACTACCGGTGTCCTAGTTTACAAAGCGAACAAAGTGAGAATTCTGTTCAGGTATTTGTGACCTCAGTCCATTCGAGCCATGCTGCCTTATCTCAGCTCTGCCCAGCTGGCTTTCTATAAAAAATAAAAGTGAGATAGAGGGTCAGAAGCGGGGAAAGGAAGGTGAGAACGGAGAGGGTTGTAAAGCCTCTGTTGGCCAATTCATTTCTGTTTAATCCATCTCCGTGCTACAGAAAGCTGCTTTGTGGTGGATGAGACCAAAGGTCGGTAATAGATTTCAACAGGTTCCAAAGAGGCTGTTGACTGCTTGGAGCTGAGTGGGAGCATGTGAGGCTCCCCGAGAAGCAGGTGGGAGCAAGATAATTGAAGACCTGGAGCCCCAGTTTGCCCTCTGGTTCTTGATTTCACAGATTTAAGGGGAAAAAAAGATTGCCTAGAATCCTGACTCCAGAATTGTAGATGAGAGGGAAAGAGAGCAGAGGTGGGGGCAGGTAGGCCCCGCTGTAATCCCCCGGGGCTCCTGGCATGTGGTCATTTGTCCTGTTCAAAGAGAACGGGTTGGCAGGAAGGTTGGAGCCCAGGCTGTTGGTTGGGAATTGCCTCTGCAGACCAGGGAAGGCCTTGGACTCATACTTTTCTTCTCTTTTTCTTTGAGATAAGGTTGGACTTATCTTGAAGATTCCTTTAGAGCTGGGTCCCAATGGAATGGAAAAACAGCATCCGCCAGGAGGAAGAGGTGAGAGGAGACAAGAGTCTGGGGAATCAGATACTGTATTAAATTTAAACTAGATGTTCTCTGCAAAAGAACAGCTGAGTTCTTTCTGCTTCTGAGTGCACAACATAGTTTTAGCAAGAAAAAGAACTCCTCCAGCCATGATTTAGGCCACAACTACCTCCACCCCTGGGATCCAGGCCTCAAACATTTGTCTGTGGTTGCCCAGGTGGACAAAGGCTGGCTATTCCTGGTGTGAGTATAAGTATCAGTGGCATGGGGGTGGGAATGCAATGGCCTCAGTTCTGGATTCAGCTATGCCATGCAAAACCACTGTCTACCAACACAGCATTCTATAGAATAGCATTATGCTCAGGGTATGTGTCTAAATGCAGCCTTGGGGTACATCATCCCAACAGCAGGCTAAGCTGTAGGGATGGAGGACCAGCTGGCCATGCCTTTCTTACAACCTTCCCTACAACCTTCCCTGGCTCCCACATCTCAGGGAACCCAGCCTAGACGTCTGCCTGGCAAAAAAAAAAAAAACAGCTCCCCAAACCTACTTCTTTGTCCCCATTCTCATAATGGGTCTGCTTTGGTTATATCAGACCCTCTCTGTCCCAATTATTCAGGAGAAAAATGCTCTGATTGCAGTAAGAATAAGGTGTTCTCAATTAAGGAGAGACCTGAGGCACCTTAGCCAGCTAGGGGCCACAGGTGTCAGTGAATACTTCACCAAGGTGAGGGCACCTGTGTTGAACCCTGAAGAATGGATGACAAGCATGATGAGAGTGGCCAATGTTTATTGAACACTTACTATCTGCCTGACACACAGCACTTTGTCTATGTTATTTCACTTGATCCTAAAAGTTTCCCTATGGTGTCATACAATCATTATTAGTTTCAATTTACAGATGATGAAACTGAGTCATAGTAAGATAAAGAAAGCTGCCCAAGGTTACAAAGCTTGTATTGGATGGAGCTGAGAATTATGACATCTGAGCTTATGTTCTAGCCACTCTACTAAACTCACGGGACTGTGAGCCCTTGAAGACAGGAGTTGATGATTCATCTCTGTACACCTTGCACCATGGGTTCCAGCAGAGACAAGGCATCTGTGAATGTTATTGAATGGTTGGATGGGTGAATTGATAAATAAATGAATGAATTTAGAGATATATTTTTTCCAACCCAAACAGCCCATAGAAGTAACAAGTATATAAGATTTCAGTACATTAATAAAATTAACTTCCTATTTGTTCTAGAGCAGCTGTGACCAATGCATATTCCATGGGACATGAATTACTAGAAATGTCAGGCACCAAGGGTATCAGATGTGTTTGGGAAGCTCTGGGTTAAACAAAACTAAATAGGTTTTTTGACATCAGGGCTTCTTAAGTTCACTTGGTGGGTGAACATCTCCTGGGACCAGAGCTCCAGCCAACAAAATTTGGGAAGCACCATATTTGAGGCATCTCCTTTGGAATTTAAGGGATGATGTATTAGTTGCCTCATGCTGTGCAACAAATTATCCCAAAATTTGGTGACTTAAAACAATAATAGATATTTATTATAACACAGTTTCTGTGAGACAGGAATTCAAAGTCAGTATAACTATATGGTCTGGTTGGGGGTCTTTCACAGGTCACCATCGAGTTATCAGCCTAGGTGCAGGTATTTGAAAACTTGAGGATCTGTGGCAACCATGGTGCATGCACATGGTGGCATATCCTCACCATGTGGACCCCTCCATAGAGCATCTTGCATGTCCACATGACTTGAATTTCCAAGAGTGATCCAGGAAAGCAAAGTGGAAGTGGCAATGTCTTTTAAAATCCAACACTGGAAGTCATAGACTGTAAGTCCCACTGTAATTTTTTGGTCACATCAGGCAACCCTGATACAATGTGGAAGGGAATACCTAAGGGGGTTGTGCTCATCAGGGTTCTCTAGAGAAACAGAACCTAAGGAGAGATCTGTAAATATAAGATTTATGAAGGTGTCTCACACAACTGTGGGGACGGAAGAGTCCAAAATCCGTAGGGCAGGTTGTGAAGCTGGTGGCTGGGAGGAAAGGTCTGGATAAGCCTCACAGGAGAGGCTCTCTGGCTAAAGAAGCAGTGAAAGAGACTTTCTTCCTCCTTAAAAACCATCAACTGATTTGATTATCTCATCGTGGGAGACACAGCTCAGTTGATCACAGATGTAATCAGCCACAGATGCAATCAACTGACTGATGACTTAATACACCAACCTTCCCATTTATCAACCAGCAGCAACAGTCAGGCCAGTGCTTGTCTTACCAGACAAGTGGGCATAACCATTTGGCCAAGTTGACACCAGAACCTACCCATCACAGGGGTGAACACCCAGGAGGTAAGAATCATAGTGGGGCCATCTTAGAGGCCTGTTACCCATAACCTTTTGGTTTAAGCTTCTTGAACCACCTACCCAAAGCCTTGAATTGCCTGCAGCCCTCACCACAACAGGTCAAAGATATGGTGGATTCCAAGATAGGAACAGTGTAGGTGGAGTCTTTGTGGACATGGGATATGGGAGAAATATTGTGTGATGGGCCCCAGGTAGGTCCACTCAGATTTGTCTCATCTCTCTGAGAGTTTATACCAGTGGCATCCAAGGACACAATAAGATCTTTCTCCTTCAAAGCCTGTACCCTTAGACCAAAACTTCTCTCCCAGCATGAGCTTAGCCAACCACGAAGGCAGTACAGCCAGGTGCCTCTGTGGGTGGGAGAGCTGAGTGTGGGTGGGAGAGCCAAGAATGCACACTTTGGATGCCTGCTGACTTCTAATCTCTGACCTAGTTTGGTGTGCACAGTCTACTCCCAAAGACTATGTCCTCCCAGGCCTGGGCTTGACTTTCTGGTTGATGTCACAAGTGGTTCATGGAACCAGTTTCAGCAGCGTTTCCCTCCACTCAGTCTGTTAGAATGCAAAGGATTTATCACAAGTTTCCATACCAGCATGTTCTTTCTTGAGAAAATAAATTTGTCAAGCTATTATAGTATATCTTAGATGACTCTGAATAAGAGCAAGATAAACAGAGGAATTCAATAAGGGGCAAAACTAAACAGAAACAGAAGCACCTGCCTGACCTTACCGTTAACATAAGTTCCACACCAGCTCCAGTCCTCCCCATGGACTAAAGAGTGACACAAGTGGGTCCTAGTCATCCTGGAGGTCTCAGCTTAAATCTCAGTTCTTCAAAGAGCCTTCTATAACCACCTTATTTAAGGCTCCATCACCCTGTTAATCTCCGTCGTGAACCAGGTTTGTTTCCCTCATAGCACTTAACACATTCTGTAATTCTACATGCGTGTGTTTACTTGTTAGCTGTCTCCCTTATGAGGTTGTAAATTTCATAAGGATGTGGACAATGACTGTCTTATTTCCCACTCTGTACTGACTGTCTGACACAGGGCTGGCACTTCACAAATTATTTTTGTTGCATCCATAGAACAGTACCTTCTTTTGCCATATGCCTGAGAGTTGAGACATCTGGAGGAGAGTCCATCTTCCTCATTTGGCATCAGGACCAAACAAGAGCTCCTCCAACCCACTCCCATGGAGAGGCGTGTGCATCCTCTTCTGTTTGGGCCTCAGATGCCATGTCTCCCACATCAGTCAAGGAGCCCTGGCCATTCCCCAGCTGGCTGGGGCTGACTATCCAACTCCACTCTTATTGGTCTCCATTTCACAGGGATGGACTATCCACTGCTTCTTAGTTCTGTTTGTGGGTGGATCTTCCTGAGGACGTTCTATCAAGCCTGCTGTGGCCCAAACCACGCTCTCCATAGTCCCAACCTGTCCAGCTACATGACCCTGATGCTTTTCAGGACAGCCATGTGGCTCTCCTTCTTGTGTGAACCTGTTTCATGCACATCAGCCCTGCCATGGGAGCCAGCACCTCTTATATCTACAGGTTCTACAGGTTCTCAGCTTGTTTCTCCTTCCTTGTCTGGGGCAAGGACATGGGGCCATTCTGCTGTGGATTCTGTGCTGGTTTGAAACTGTTATGTACACTAGAAAAGCCATTTTCTTTTCTTTTTTTTTTAACTTTTTTCTTGTATAATATAACATGTATGCAAAGCAAAGAAATAAAAAAAGAGTAGTTTTCAAAGCACTCTTCAAAAAGTGGTTACAGGGTAGATCCTAGAGTTTGTAATGGGCTACCACCTGATCCTCTCCTATTTCTCCTTCTAGCTGCTCCAGAATATAGGAGGCTAGAGGGCTTAAATACTTTTTTTATCATCACAATCGACTATTTTCCTTCTCTTTTTGTGAACAATAACATACATACAAAAAAGCTGTAAATTTCAAAGCACAACACCACAATTAGTTGTAGAACACATTTCAGACTTTGCCATGGTTACAATTTCACAATTTTAGGTTTTTACTTTTAGCTGCTCTAAAATACTGGAGACTAAAAGAGTTCAATTTAATGATTCAGCATTCATATTTATTTGTTAAGTCCTATCTTCTATGTATAATTCCACCATCACCTTTGATCTTTCCATACCACTCTTTGGTGTTGTTTGGGCAATGCAATTCTAAGTTTTTGATATTGGAAGGGTCTGTCACTAATATGGGGTAAGGAGATGAACTATCTAATGTTCTGGAGAGGTTGGGCTAGGTTTCAGGACTTATCTGGACCAGAGACCCATCTGGAGGTTGTAGGTTTCTGGAAAGTTACTCTAATGCCTGGAACCCTTGTGGAATCTTATATATTGCCATAGGTGTTCTCTAGGATTGGCTAGAATGGTCCTGGTTGGGGGTTGGCAGGTTATGATAGGTAGCAAGGTCTACCTGAAGCTTGCATAAGAGCAGTCTCCAGAGTAGCTTCTCGACTCTATTTGAACTCTATCTGCCACTGATACTTTATTAATAACACTTCTTTTCCCCCTTTTGGTCAGGATGGAATTGTTGATCCCATGGTGCCAGGTCTGGATTTATCC
>PVIY010061636.1:0-11160 GCA_004026745.1 Myrmecophaga tridactyla | reverse complement strand
TATACTCCCAGGGCCCAGCAGAGGGTAGACACCACAGCTGCCCACCCTGAAGGGTTTCCCTAGCCAACCCTTTCCCAGAACACATCCCGTTCACCCCATCACAGCATGTGTCACCTGCCTGTCTCCCCCTCTTTGCTTGGAGGTGCTAACCTCATAATCTTAGGCTCACCTCTCATGCTAACTAAGCTCACACCCTGTTCTGCTCTACTTGATCTCTGCCCAGATTTGTAGTGTCCGGCGAGGTCGGAACCCTCAGCTCTCGAGACCCAGTCACCTTGTCCCAGGTGGTGCCTGGTCCAGTCTCCCTGTCCCTCCCCCTTGAGACCCCACCCTCTTGCACCGCTCGCAGCCCCAGTCCCCCTCGCCAGCCGCCCGGGCCTGCTCAGCCGCTTCTGTCCGCACAGGGGGCGTCGCGCACGGCCCCCGGGGCCCCACTAGCTACTACTACATGCTGCCCATGAAGGTCCGCGTGCTGGGCCTCAAGGTGGCGCTGACCGTCAAGCTCGCCCAGGTATGTCCCGCCTCGGTCCCCCGGTGCCCCCAGGCGCCTGGCGTTGGGACGGACCCCGGACTGCGTCTCCCCCACAGGACAACCTGCACATCGTGGACTCCCTGGAGCTGCCGACTGCAGACCCCCAGTATCTGACGGAGCTGGCCCGCTACCGCCGCTGGGGGGACTCCGTGCTGCTCGTGGATGCGTGAGGGGCGGGGCTGGTGGGCAGCCGGGAGGGTGGCTGGGGGTCCGAGCCCCGTCCCATGGGGCTCATCGCAGCCTCCACTCCAGGACGTATGAAGAGATGCCGCAGAATGTGGTGGCGGCCACCTCGGGGCTGAAGACCTTCACTCTCATCCCAGCCGTCGGTGAGCCGGGGCCCCTGCCCACCCCTGGGCCCCAAGTCTCCCACCTGGTCAGCAGGTGGCCTCGGGCAGCGGCTGACCTGCAGCTTTCCTGAGCACCTCACACCCATCGCCTTGCTGGCAGTCAGCTCTCCCTCCCCCGTGGCCTGCCCTGCCTGTCCCGCTGCCTCCTGGACAGCTGCACGGGGGAGTCCCACCCACATCTCAGCACACGAGATGCCTTCAGGCGCTCAGGCTGGAGCTGCCCTGTAACCCCAGCTCCTCCTCTCAGCCTGCGTGTCCAGCCTGTGTGCTCACTCCCTCAGCTCTGCCCAGATAGACAGACAGAATCCAACCCCTCCTCACCACTCGGTGCAGCCCCCATCAGTCACCTGAGCCTGTGAAGGAAAACAGGGATCCCAGTGCTGGGGCAGGGCCGGGTCTGGCCGGCAGCTGAGCCCACGTGAGGCCCTGGCAGCCCTGCAGGGGGCGGGCACTTCCCTGGGCTGGGCCAGGCCGGCGGGGACAACTGCGCCCTGACCACACCCACTCCCTCCCCAGGCCTAAATGTACACAGTGTGCTCAAGCACGAGGCACTTGTCCTGACCCTGCGTGCCGCCACCTTCCTGGAGGAGAAGCTGCTCTGGCACAGCTCCCGCTACACACCCCTCTACCCCTTGCGCCTGCCCTACAGTGATTTCCCCTGAGCCACGCCGCGCCGCCCAAGGCCCGACTGATTGCTGCCCTCTCCCTGTGATGTGAGGCCAGGCAGGCCTCACGGCAGGACGGGGCATCTCGGTAGGAGCTGAGCGTGCTCCTGCCCTGCTCCCTCTTTTCAGTTCATAAAATAAATTTTATTTTTTGATCAAAGAGGAAAGCGAGAGAACAGCTCATTGCTGTGTTGCTTATTCTGACTCCATTTGGGCAAGTTGGCTCCTTCCCTGGGGCTGGGTATGGGAACCTCCTTGAGGCACCTGTGGGCTCCTTTAAAGACCACTGTGGTGCCATTGAAGTTTCCCAGAACCAGCATTCCTGGGCGAGCCCCAGGGACTGTGGGCACCAGCGGTTCCTGGGGGCAAGACGCCTGGCACGTCCCGAGCAGTCATGGTCACTGCCTGGAGGAGGGGGCGTGGGTGCGGCCCACAGGTCCACGCCCGGTGCAGGCCTGAACCCTCCTCCCAGCGATTTCCCCCAGCTCAGCCAGAGACGCAAACTAGGTGAGCCGCTCAGAGTTCCTTTGTAAAAAAGCACCCAAGTCCTAATTCTTGAGTCTGCTGCCAACGCTCACCCCCGAGTTAACTTTTCAGAATTGATTGAAAATTGCCCGTGACGTCCGCCTGCCTGTGTGGGCCTGTCTGGGAACTTCTCCAGGACTTCTCCTTGGGGCGCCTCTGAAGCTTTCAATGCTTACTTCGAGAATCCTCAGTAGACCTCAACTTTGATCCTTAAAACACCAGATTTTGTCTCAGTTAAAAAAAAAAAAAGCCAGTTGGAGCCAGACAGTGGACAAAAAGGGGTGAGGAGGCTGGGCAGGAAGTAGCACGTGGACTGAAAAGCCGGCACTGGCTTCTCTGGTGCCTCAGTGGCCCTAGACCTAGAGCGAGAGTCGGCTCCTGCCCTCCCAGCTGGCAGCCCAGCGGGCGGAGCAGGAGGAGGAAATGCAAGTTGTCGTTGGCATCACAGGCGCCAGGAGGCTGCTACTCAAAAGAATATTCCAGAACCTTATCCGCCCTCCACCCTCCATCACTGGAACCCCCTGAGCCAGATGAAGGATGTAAAAAGGCCTAAGGTTGGGGAAGGGTGGTGGCAAGGGTAGCTCAACAGTTGAATGTGATTAGCACCCTTGAAATGTATATATGAAACTGGCTTTTTTTAAAGGGGAAGTTTTAGGCTGCATCTATGTTACAATAACAATTAAAAAAAAAACAACATAGAACCGTACAACAAAGTGACCCGTAATATAAATGACAGGCTGTGGTTATTATGATAATATGGGTTCATCAGTTGCAACAGGTATCTCTAGGGCAAAATGTTAATAACAGGGGACGTGGGATGTCTGCAAACTCTACTTTTCCGCGTGATTTTCCTATAAATCTACAACTGCTCTAATGAAAGAAAATATATATATATATATAAAGTTTTCAAAGGCAATAAAAGCATTAAAATGTTTGACCCAATGTCTGGAATGTGCTTTAAAGTAATCGGGTGGGGCGTGGGAGGAAAGGCTGCCAGAGCCGGGGCGAGAAGGAGAAACTGGCCTGTGCTGCTGCCGGCCTTCGGCCTCTGCCTGCGTGTGAAGTTCCCCATTCTTTAAAGGAGGAAGGTTGGAGATGAGTAAAGACCCATCAAGAAAGCTGTTGCTCCCTGCAAGTCCCCATCCCAACCTAGAGAGGGAGGGGACTGCAAGGCCTTTGAAAAGTGTCCCTAAGGTAGGACACCGAGGACTGGGGGTGGGGTGGGGAGACCCCGGCCCAGGAAAGCTAGCACAGGGGAGAGGACCAAGATCTGCCTTCTCTGGTGAAACCCAGAGGCGAGAGGCAGGTGGCTGTGATGTCTGGGGTCTGCAGACCTGTGGGATCTCCAGGGAGTTAAGCCAAAGGGGAGGGCCACTCCCCAGGGACCGAAGAAGGAGCTCCCAGCCAGATCTCAGATGCCCCCACCCCAGCAAAGTGGTGTGTGTGTGTGTGGGGGGGGAGGGACCCTGTACCTACCAAGTCCACCCAGGACATGGCTTTGAGGCTCCACCCGCCCACCCAGAGTGCAAAGCACCAGCCAAGGAGGAAGTGCCCATTCCCTTTGCCCTCTGCCCCTCAAACGCCAGGCCTGGGCAGGAGGGACCTAGAAGCTGGCAAGAGGGGGTGAGGGGAGTGTGAAGAGAGTGGAGGTCAGAGGGACCAGCCCTTCTTCCTCACCGACGCCCCTAGCCTGCCCAGGCTCAGAGACCCCACCCAGAGGCAGGAAAGAGTCCCCCACAGAGAAAACTTCCAAGGTTGGAGGGGGGAGCAAGGCAAGGCTGCAATGGAAAATCCATGCGTCATACATTTTCACTTTCCACCCTGGGGCTGTGGAGAGGAACTGTGACCCTGCAGTGAGCAAGCTGGGCAGGAACATGGAGGTGGAAGCATGAATTTCTGCCTAGGAAGTTTGGGGCAGGGGAAATTCTCAGGGCTGAATCCCAAAGAGGTGGAAAGACACCTCATTCGAGCTCCCTCTGCACCTGACTATGCCAGGCGCCGTACACAGATCACCCTAGGGATATGTCACACCCACCCTTTGGGGTGTGCTTTGTCACCCCATTCTGCAGCCGAGGCCATCGAGGTGCACACACCCCGGGCCCCGCGGCTTGTGGCAGGGGCTTGTTGATGCCCCGGCTGCACCCCCAGCTGCCTGCTGGGTCCCTACCCAGAGACATGCTCGGACCAGACGGTGCAGGGGGAATTTGAAACCACCCCGAGACACCGCGTCACACCTGACGAGATGGCCAGAACAGCCAAACGAAACACACAGAGAATAACAAGCGCTGGCAAGGACGTGCAGAGAGCGGGCCCCTTACGCATTGCTGGAGGGAATTCAAACTGTACAATCCCTCAGGAAAACAGTTTGGCGATTCCTCGGAAAGTTAAACAGAAAGTTGCCGTGTGACGCAGAAATGCCACTAGATATCTACCCCAGAAGGTTTTGGGAACATATGCCCACGCAAAAACATGCACACAGACGTTCGCAGCTGCGTTTTTCACACGAGCCCGAAGGTGGAAACAACCTACTGTCCATTGACAGATGATGGAGAAACACAGTGTGGTCCAGCCTACGAAGGAATATTATTCAGCCAAAAAAAAAAAAAAGGACTGAAATTCTGATACATGTTACAAGAATAAACCCCAAGACCTCTTATTCCATAAAATAAGTGGACACAAAAGACCACATCTGGTATGATTCCACTGATAGGAAATATCCAGAATAGGCAAACCCATAGAGACACAAAGCAGTGAGTGGTCACCAGGGCGTGGGGTGGGGGGTGGGGGGTGAACTGGGAAGTACTGGGTGGTTTTGTTTTGTTTTTGGTGATGATGGAAATATTCTGCAATTGTATAACTTGTGAATAGATGACAAAGCACTAGATTGTACACTTTAAATGGTTAAAACAGAGAGCTTTGTGTCCTGTGCATTTATCTCCATTAAACATATATAAGTAATGGGGATATGATGTCCCAGAGAGCTGCCCTCACCCAGTGAGGGACAGGCGTAGAGGCATGCAGCGTCGCTGAATTCCCCAGCGGGACTGAACCCCAGCTGTCCAAAGGTGGGGGGCCCCGGGACGTGCTCACCTTTACTGGCCACCACCCCTTCCATCTCCATTCCCAGTTCCCTTCTCAGATGAACTGTTTGTGCTCCCAGGCTCTTCTGGGGGAACTAAAACACAGCTGGTAAGTAACAGAGCCCGGCTGCAAACCTTTGCCTGATCAAACCTCATGCTTCTAACCCTGTTACAACCCCTGTTTCCCAAGAGCTTGCAGATGAGATACTCTGGGGCTTTGGTACAAGCAGTGGGAAGGGATGGTCCAGGCTGGTGGAACAGCACATGCATAATGCTCAGAGGCAAGAGAGGTTAATTCAGTCAACAAGTATATATGGATCATCTGCCTCTTAAGACCAGGCATTGATCCAGGTGCCGGGGAGGTGGCGGGGCAGGAGGCTGATAGGGGGCTGACAGGATCCCTAAGTTCATGGAAATGGAGGCCTCCAATAACAAGTGAATCAGAAAAATTTCAGGAAGTGCTGAGTTTAGGAATGAAAACTGATAAAGGAGAGTGAGAGGGAGCAGCCAAGGTATGGCCTCGATTGGGTAGGGGTGGGGGTTTTGGAGTGTTGTCCAGAAAAGCTTTTAGAAGGAGGCTCAGGCCACAGGAGGAGGGGCTGGCCTTGTCATGGATGCAGGGAAAAGCATCCAGGCTGGGGGAAAAGACAAAACGGCCACACAAGAGCACAGAGTGGGGGTGAAGCAGGCGCAGTGCCAGAGCCAGCTCTGGAGGCTTCAGCCCCCATGCCTGCAGCCCCTGGGCCCGCCCGAGACTGCCTGGCATCTCAGAGGAAGCCCTGCCCTTCCTGGCAGCTATAGCTAAGAACAGTGGAACAACCGCTTCCCTTTTCCTTGAGAAAACGCAAAGGGGTGTGAGAGCAGGAGGTGCCTGTCCCCCTGCCAGCCTGCCCCTCATTAACCACCCTTTCTCCATCTCAGGAAATAGCCCTCCATCCTCCCAGCAAGTCCAGTTGGCCTTGCCCCGGAAACGGATGCCAAAGCAGACCACATCTGCAGACGCCAACCTCTGTTCAGGTCCCCAGGTGAGCAAAGCTCGCCAGGACTAGAGCATTTCCCTTCCATCCCCAGAAACCTCCATAGCTCCCACTTCCCTGGGAGTAAAAACCAAAGTACTCAGGGCAGCCCACAAGGCCCCCTGTTGCCTGCCAGGTCACCTCCTGCCCTGGCCTCCTTCCACTTCCCCCTGGCTCACAGCTCCAGCCTCACGGGCTTCCTCAGCGTCGGCGGCGCCATCTCACCACAGGGCCTTTGCACTGGCTGGTCCCGCTCAGAGAACTATACATTTTCTCTGCCCTTCCCTTAGGGCCAATCATAACCCAAGACATTATATATATATTTTCTTTGGTTTCTCATCTGCCACCCCCCACCAGGACGATCCCTGCACCACGGCGGGATTTTTTTCTTCTATTCTGTTCCACGCCTGGAGCGACGCCCAGCATACAGGAGGCGCTTAATAAAAAAGGCGGCGCGGGGCGTCCAGGGAGGGAACGGAGGGCGGCGCTTTGGTGGCTGCAGGTGGGATCGCCGCCGCGCGGGGGCGCGCGCTGCCCGCGCACGTGGGGCCGGGACGGCTGGACCGCGACGCGAACCCGAGCCCAGCCCGCGGCGCAGGACTTTCCCCGACCCCCGGAGGCGCCGGGACGTCCTCGGCCGCCCCTCTGCGCCTCTGCCCCGGCCGCCGGCCCCTCCGGGCGAAAGATCCCCGTGGAAATTCCATAGGAACAACCGGGGCGGTTTCGGGACGCCGAGTGACTCGCAGTGTCCCCAGCCCGGAGGAAGGACCCACGCGTCCCCCGGGCCCCCCTCCCTTCCCGGCCTGCGGCGCGACCTCCCTGGCCCCTCCGAGGTGTCCATGGCGACGCCGCACGCGCCCCACAACAGGAAGCCTTGGGCGGCGCCACTCGGCGCTTGGAGACCCCGGGGTCCCCAGTCTCGACGCGCCGGCGGCAGGATCTTGGGGTTACACGCGCAGGCCGTGGCCCGAGGGGATGCCATCGGGGTCGTCTGAGAAGCCCCCGCCTCCCCCACCCCCACGGCCTAATGAAGCCAGTCGGGGTAAACATTGGCTCATATTTAGTGCCGGCTCCCAGGTTTCGAGGGGCGGGAGCTGCGCACCCAAGGGCAGTGATATAAGCACTCCACAGCGCGCCCTACGAAGAGCAAGACTAGGGTTCCAGCGCCCCCTTTCTCCGTCCGGGTCAAGGGCTGAGCTGCTGCCTCAGTTTCCCCGCGGAGCCCGAGACCACACCGGAGCCAAGCGGCTCCGAGCGTTAGGCACGCAGCTTCCTTCCTTTTTTGGCAGAAAGGGGAAGCGAAGCCGTGGGGGTGGGCGAGCCCGTGGTGGTGGTGGTGGGGGTTTGCTGACTCCCCGGACGTGACGACGCCACCCGCTGTCGTCCCCCGTGGCCACACGGCACCTCGAGGTGCCTGAACTTGCCTCCACCGCTTCTCGGGAACTCTCGGGGTCAGCCAGGCGGAGGTGCCCGGACATGCCTCTGGGGGGAAGAGGCGCCCTTCATCCGAGGGTGGGCCCCCACCCCAGCGAGGGGTTCGCCCCCACTCGGTTAAAGGGGTCTGCACGAGCTGCGGACTCAGTCCTGGGTTCGAATCCCTTCGCGGCTTGGAGCCTCAGTTTACCCATCTGTAAAACAGGACACCCCAAACCCGTCCCTCCTCTCCAGGGTGGCCGGAAGCGCTGTGTGCCATCATGCGCTCAGCAGCTCCGTGTCAACGCTCAATCCAGGTTGACCCCGCCGGGGTGGGGGTGGGGGACGGGACTGCCACCACCACCCTACTCCCCCGCGCCCCCCGGGATTGCCTCAGCTCGGAAATTCCGGTGCTCGAGCGGCCGGCGAGCGGCAAAGACCCCGCGCGGGCCCGGCGCCCTCTCGATCCGGAAATGCCAGAGGCCTGCTTCGAGAGGGGAAGGCGCGAGATTTCCGGGAAGGCGACACCGCCCCCGGCCCCCTGCGGCCAGGCCCTATAAAGGGCGGCCGCGCTCCCCGCGCCGCAGCCAGCGCCCTGTAGCCCTGCGCCTCGGTGCATCCCTCCCCGCCCTGCTCTGCGTCGCTATGGCTCCCGGGCGCACCCGCCCCGCGCTTCCCGCGCTCCTGGCCCTGCTCGGGGCTCTGCTCCCAGGTGAGTCGCAGGCGGGGGTCGGGGTGGGGGTGCGCCCCGTCGGGGAGCAGCGACTCCAGGACTGCAGGCGTTAAGGCCGATCGAACTTAGAAAACGTGTTTATCTCCGAGTGGGGTGGCCCAGGGCTCTTACGGGGGGACCCCTGATTGGAAAGGAACAGCGGTGGATTCGAATCCAGACTTTGCGCCTCCCGAACCTCAGATTTCCCAGTTGTAAAAGGCAGAACTTGAGAGCCCCGCGACGCCAGGAGGCTGCCAGTACCTGATAGGGACAAGGGGGACCCGGCCCCCAAGCTGCACAGGCTCAGGGACCCCTCCCCACCCTATCCCCCCAGCCCCCACACTAGCACACTTTCTGTTCCTTATCCTCTGACCCCGGGGATCTCCAGGATTGCTCAGGGGAATTCCAGAACCGTCTTACCCAGGGGCAGATTCTGAGAGCTGGGAGGCGGGGAGAAGCACCCAGCCAGTTCTTCCCTCCAACTTCAGCCAGCCCAGCTGGGGACTGGGGAAGCGGGGGAGGGAAACGAGTCTCAACTGATGGTCCTGCTGGGTAGCAGGAGCTTGGAAGTTTGTCTCTAGGCTCTAGTGCAGGCTCAAATCCTTTCTAGCTGAGCCACCCCTCTCCGGACCTCACCATTTCCTTCTGTGAAATGGGAATGATCTGAGAACCACTGTCAGATGGTTTTTGTAGTCCCTGTCCACTCTCCACCCCCACCTCCATGCTAGATCTGAGCAGATCTAATAAGGCAGGAATCTTTTGGGGGGTGGGAGCTCAGAGAGACTCCAGGATCTGATCGGAGCTAATGAAAATGACCCCCTCCTTGCCTTCTTCCCTGCAGCCTCTTGCTCCCTGCGGGGCACCAGGAGTTACTAACATGGTGGGCAAGGGGGTGGGGTAACTATACTCTCCCAACTTACAGATGGGAGCGTGAAGGAGCCCAGAGAAAGGAAACCACTTGTCCAAGGCAGGGAACACCAGCCTGATTGGAAAGCCCTCAGTTCCTAGATAACTGGCTCCTCTCACCTGACCTCTCAGGAGGGACCCCAGAACTCACTGCAAGTCTCATGACTTCTCATTGCCTTCAGAATAAAGGACATGTCCTCAACCTGGCCTCCACTGCCCGCCTGATGGGCCTGACCTCATTTCCTTGCCTGCTTGACCCTAGCCACGCTGCCCCAGGACCTTTGCACTTACGGTTCCCTTAATGTGGAACTCATTTCCTTTTTCCCTGGGCAGCCAGCTCCTTATCACTCAGCTCTCTGTTGAGAGCGCACCCTGCCATGTAAGCGCTCACTTTTCTGTCCCTAGCACTTTGTTTCTTATCAAAATCCTTATTAACATTGGTTATTGACTGCCTTGTTTACTTGTGAACTTTTCTGTCTCCCACAACTAAAGCAGGGAGTTTTATCTGTTTCACAGCTGTGGCCCGAGCCCCCAGCCTGCGCTGGGCACACAGTCAGTGCTCAATAAACGTTGTCGATGCCCCCAACTCGTATATGCCTGCCCCCTCCTTAGAGTTAAACAACCCTTTTCTTCCAGGGTCTGGAAGTACCCACACATCAGTGGACCCCCCAGAAGCCATCCTGCCCCGAGGAGGTTCCGTGCGCGTGAACTGCAGTGCCAGCTGTGACCACCCCTCCTTCTTGGGCCTGGAGACCACACTGACCAAGATGGAGGTGGCCAATGGAAGCAACTGGAAGGTCTTTGAACTGAGCGATGTGGACCAAGACAGCACTGCGATCTGCTTCTCATATTGCAACAAACAGACCATAGCTTCCACCACGCTCACAGTTTACCGTGAGTGGCCGGCCCGAGAGGGCAGGGAGGCAGGCCCCCCCCACCCCCCACCCCGCAGCCTGGGAGGGCCTTGGGTGCTCAGTGGTGGATCTGGGGAGGACTGCCTTGGAAAGTCACGGTGCCTCCTTTCAGCACCTTTTGGGAGCCCTTCTTTGGATCTCCTTGGGTGTAATTTAGGGCATGGGCAGGGAATTGGCACATTTGATATTCCAGACAGCTAGTTTCATGTGCCTCCCTTTAAAAAAAAATATTTTTTTTATTTTGAAATAACTTCAAACTTACAGGAAAGATGCAAAAAAACAAACAAACAATAAAAACACATAAACACACCTATGTCCCCCTTCCCCAGATATACCAGCTTTTAACATTTTGCCCCATTCATTGTATCATTCTAGAAATCCATCTGTCTTCTAAACATTTGCAAGCACACTGAATACATCACGCTTTTTGAACAGTTGCTACTTCCATGCACATTTCCTGAGAACAAGCATAGCCATTCATGTCACCACCTTAAGTGCGGTTATCAAGTTCAAGAACTTTGACACGCAGACTTGTATCCCAAATTTTCCAAATGTCCCAATCATGTCTTTTCATAGGCCTGACTCTTTCAATGCACGGCAAGGCCCTATAGCTGACTTTTTTAAAAATGAAGATGCAAATTTAAAATACCCCTGAGCTGGCACCTTTAGCCTATTGATAACAACCAGATGAAGTGATAATGGCCCCAATAAGGGTTGGCAAGTTGGGGGGTGGAGGGGCGGGAAAATAAACTGTGGTATGGATATGCAGCGGCATAGCATACAGCTGTGTAAAACAAGGAGCCCTTTGTTTGTAGATAGCGAGCGAGCTCCAAGAGGTATTGTGAAGTTTAAAAGTAAGGTATGTCCAGTATGAGTGGAATCTGACTCTCTGGGTTTGGAAGTGGCACTGGAGAGGTGTGAGGAGGTAATCACAGGCTGAATTTATGCATAAAAGAGCCCTGAAAGGAAATTCAAGAAATGATGACACTGGTAGTAAAGAGAGAGAGTCTGGGAGTGGGGGGACGGGGGTGGGCTCGGGGAAAGGGC
>PVIY010061635.1:0-11170 GCA_004026745.1 Myrmecophaga tridactyla | reverse complement strand
CACCGTTGTACTTGGTCTTGCCCCAGCCCGTGGTGGCGCACAGCAGCCCGGCCGGGAAGTTGTCGCCCTCGCTGGGCAGGCACACGGCCGACACGGTCTGGGAGAAGCGGGCGGGCGTGGCCAGCTTCAGCAGGGTGATGTCATTGCTGACGGTGAACGCGTTGAACTTGGGGTTCCTGAAAACCTGCGGGTCGGGGGCAGGTGCGGTTGGGATCTGGGAAGCAGCTGTCAGGAGCAGGCGGCCTGAGCAGGGCTGCGTGGCCGCCCGAGGCCCACACCTCGGGTGGGAACCCCACAGGCCCTCCTTTCTGCTTTGCTTCTTTGTCCCCTCCTGGGGCCTGAGGGGTGATCCGGAAGGACTGGGCGCCCTTCCCAGTCTCCCCAGCTGCAGACTCTCCAAGACCCTCCCCTGGGCCCGGTGGCCACCTACCTGGGCAATCCTCAGCACCTGGATGTCCTCAGCGTTGGAGCCCTGGTCAAACTCCCCAGCCACCACCCGGTGGGAGATGCTGAGAGAAAGGAAGGGGTTGCTGCCGTGAGTGGGAGGGTGTGGAGGGGGGCACGTGGGTGCAATGTGCTCACGTGTGGGCATGTGTGCACGCGGTGCGTGTGCCCCCGTGCGGGGGTGTGTACACACACGTGTGTGGAGCTGAGCACACAGAGGGCAGCTCAGACTATTAACAACCACAATCAGAAACATCTGCTCCTGCCCCGTCGTTTCCTTCCAGCCACCTGGGAGCTGGGCAAGGCTTGAGTGTTTCACACATTTCCACATAAGGAAACCCAAGATGGCAGGACTCACAGGAGTAGCCCTCAGCCCTGAGGGTCCTACGCCCACCCCAAGGGTTGCCCTATGGACCCCCAGGTGCTCACGTGACCCCGCAGTGGGCAGCAGTGACCACCCAGTCCTCGCTGATGAGGGAGCCTCCGCAGAAGTGGGAGCCGGTGCTGTCCTGCGAGGAAGGCAGGGGGACTCAGCGCTGGATGGAGGTACCCCCAGCCCCCACCTCAGGCCATGCCCTCCCCAACACCCCCTCTCTCCATTCTCTGCCCCTTACCTGCAGGGACACCTGCCAGGGCCAAGAGCCAGGGACAGCATCCTCCCCATTGACGATTCGCGCGAGACCGCTGAGCACAGGCTGGATGGCGGGGACACCACAGCCTGGGGGTGGGGGCAAGTTCAACTCTGGGCCCTGCTGATGGTCCTGCTCACCCCAGCCCTCTCCCAGCCTCACCTTCTCCTAGAAGCCTACCCTGACTGCCCCTTCCACCCCAAGGCTGCCCTGTGCTAGGCTACAGGACGCAGAGGAGTTAGACTCTGCCAATTTGGGGCCCTGGGGGCAGCCTCAGGCCCAGACAAGCCAGTGGGGGGCGGGCAAAGGGGCAGCGTGGCCATCACAGGAGCTGGGCCTCGGACCCTTGGGTTTGAATCCTGGCACTGTCCTTGCCAGGCTAAATCTCCCTGAGTCTCAGTTTCCCCTGCAACAAACGGGCACCATAAAGTTGCTAATCTCACAGGTTCAAGACGAATTAGTGGGCACGTAAGGGCTCAATGGACAGAAGTTTGAAAGGGTCCCGAAATGACCGGGATCAGGGCCCCAAAAGGGGTGCTGGGGCCCAGCCACAGCTCGGCCCACGTGCTCACGATTGGAGCTTGCACGGGAACTGCTGCCCGCAGGAAGCAATTTCTGTCTCATTAGACCTGTCTTCCTTGTCCCCGGCACAGGGTGCGAGGCCCCAGGGCCACCCCAGGGCCGCCCCAGGACCATCCTGGGTGCTGGGAAGGAGCGCAGGGCGACCCCTGAGATGACAAGGGCGCCCTGGTGGTCTGAGCCACCACCCCCTCCGTGGAGATGAGCGGGTTCAGCAAGAGATGGTCACTCAGAGTCCCTCCCGCCGTTTGGAGGGAGCCGGTCGCCCCAGGCTCTCCCAGGTCCCGCACCCACCAAAGGCAGAGCCCAGGAGGGCACAGCAGGAAAGGAGCCAGAGGAAGCTCATGGTGGTGCAGGTGGGGAGATGAGCACCCGGCCAGGAGCTCCCTTTATATCCCTGTGGCCGGGCTGCTATCTGGGGACGCTGAGGCGATAAGCCCCTTCCTGCCAGTGTGCCCGAGCGGGCAGGGTATGGCACAGCGCCACAGGCATCGGGGCCTGGGATGGCAGCAGCTGTGGCCCAGGCTGAGCATGGTGCCAGTGCCAAGGGCAAGCCAAGGACAGGACTAGGCAAGGTGGCCCTTGTCCCAGGGCCGAGGGTAAGAGGTGCCGGCACTGGGCTTCCCCCCCCAGGCCCTGCCCGCTCAGGGGTCCTGAGGACAGCAGCCACACCCGGGCCGGGAGGCCCCTCTGGTTCAAGTCCAGAAGGCCTGCGGTCGAGCCCTGGCCTGGGCTCTTGGGATCTGGAGGCCCTTGGACAAATGATCTACTCAGTCTCTTAGTCATTCAAACGCCCCTGGGCTGTGTGGTCAAGCCAGGGAGGTTTGTGGGGACCGGGCCTATGCCTCGTGGGGGGTGGCTGGCCAGGGGATGGGCGTGAAGCTCAACTGAAGGCTCAATTTGACATTTGGGGTGATCACTTGGCGGGGTCAGGGGCCCACTGCCGCCCACATGGCTCTGGCCCCTTGACAGAGGCACCAGTGAAAGCCGGCACCTGGGGTTGAGCGAGCAGCGTCCTGGGGCCCAGCTGGGACCCAGCGACTAGCCACAACCTCCTGCCGTCACCTCTGTGCCAGGTGGGAACATTGGAGGCAGGGAGACCCGGTTCCAGGCTGGGCAAAAGGGTGGACATGGGGGTCTTTCCCAGCGCCTGGGAAGCTGGGGAGGGAGGAATTCTGAATTGCCAGGCCCAGGGTAAGGCCCCAAACCTATTCTCTCACAACTTTTTAATTGCCATTGCCTTATGATTGGTTCACAGCACACCTCTTGGCACCAGGCAGCTGAGGGGCTTTGGGCAAGTTAGTCACCCTCTCTGATCCAGTTTCTATATACGTAATATGGGGTTAGACTATGGGTCTCACAAAGGTAACGGGTGAAAGTAGGTAAGCATGCCAGGACCAGGCCGACACCCGATTCATGATTGTTGGGTCTCTGTTTTCCTTCCTAGAATCACCTGTTCTTGTCCTGTGCTCCTCCCGGAGGTTTGGCTGATGATGTAAGGGATGGGAAAAGCCTGTGAGAAAAGCAGGGCACAAAACAGGACCTACAGGGTGAAGCCACGCGGTACACTCCCAGCGCTCCTCCCACGGCCCTCGGGCCTAGCACAGACAAAAGAAACACCAACTCCTGCTTTCAGCAAGCTTACCTGGGCAAGAGGGAAAAGGGGTGATAAAAAGTAAGTAAAATATACATTATCGCCAGCTGAGGAACAATTTTTTTTTTCTATTTAGCTATACAGTAGCCAGGAGGGCCTCTCTCGGAAAGGGACATCTGAGTTAAAACTCTAAGAGTCAGGGGGAGCGCGCCACGCGGGTCTGTGGAGCGGCCGCGGTCGGGACCCAGGGAGCGACTGAGCAAAGAGCGAGCGCGCGTCTGTGCGCGTGTTGGGGGGCGGCGGGGGGCGTCGAGCGGCGCCCCAGGAGGGCGCGTGCGGGCAGGGGCCGTGGAGAGGGAAGGGACAAGGCGCAGAGGTCAGGCGGGAGGCCGAGGAGGGCGAGCTGTGACCTTGCGAGGCAGCGGCAGCGGCAGGCGCAGTGGCAGCCCCTGGGGGCGTGGGTCCGGCCGCAGCGCGGTGGGGGAGCGAGCGGGCGCGTGGAGCGCGCAGAGGGGACGCGGGCGGGCGGCAGGCCCGGCCCACCTGGCCGCGGCCGTGGGAGCCGACAGCTGGCTGGCCCCGCCCCCGCCCCACCCCCCCAGCGCAGGTTGCCGGGGCTGCGGGGAAGCGGCGCAGCTGCCGCGGGGGGAGGGGCGCTCGGGCCGCAGGTGCCTCCACGCCTCCTTGGGGCAGGGGCCTGAAGCTTCCTGGGGTCGGGACCCCGCAGCTCCCACCCGCCATTGCCTTTCCAGCCCCTGCCAACAACACCCAGAGGTAGTGCCCTCCCCGCACCCCTATCTGTGAGCTAGGACCCCCTAACCAAGGAGTTTTGATGCCAGGCAGCGGTATATATTGGGGGATCCCCAGAGATTCCAGCCTCCTGGGCCACCTTTCTCTTTACTCTTTAAAATGGAGGTAAACTTACTTACGGTAAAATGCACCCATTTGTGTGTGGGGGGGAGGAGTTTGCACAGATGCACATACCCATGTAACCCCCACCCCACCAAGATACACAGAGAACCTCTCCTTCACCCCAGAAAAATTCCCTCTTACCCCCTCCCACTCAATCCCCTGTCTACAGAAACATCCACTGTTCGGATTTCTTTCCCCATAGATTAGTTTTGCCTGCTCTGGAATTCCACGGGAATGGAATCATGGCCAGAGCCCTCTCTTTTTGGTTTGCCTTCACTCTGCATCCTATTTTTGAGGTTCATTGGGGTTGTGTGCATCAGAGGTCTGTTCCTCTTTATTGCTGAGCAGTGTTCTGTGGTGTGAATGCACCCCAATTTGTCTCTCCATGCTCTGGCTCGGAGCTATTTTGAGTAAAGCTGCTCTAAACATCATGTATAAGTTTTTGCACATCACATGTTCCCATCTGCCTTGGGTAAACACCGCCGAGTAGAATGGTTGAGTCATAGGATAGGCTATGTTCTTTGGAAACTGTTTCCACACTGGTTGTCCATTTGTTTCTTTAACAGACAAACAGAAGGATTCGATCCCACGCCCAAGCTGAGCCTCCCTCATTCTGGGTACTCTCTTTACAATTTTTCCCACCTCCTCCCAGTGTGCTCACACACACACGTATTTATACGTACTTTTGCTGAACTATTTGAGAATTAGCTACAGAGATCACTGATCATTTTTAAATTCTCTTCATTATCTGCCTTAAGTCTAAAAATTTTAACTACAAAATGGCGGTTGAACGCACCTTTTAGAAACGATGGAAATCATTACAGATACCGTTCAAATGATTTACCCCACAGTACCCTTTGCACGTAAAACTTCAATCAGTCACCATTCTCCAGACCCACGTGCCCTGAACTTCTCCCTCGGGGCTCTGCCCCTGCTGGTCCCTTCCCGCATTAGGGAGGGCTCTCCGGAGAACCAGACCTGATAGGACACACACACACACACACACGCACGCACACACACGCACGCACACATGTAAATAACAGATTAATTATAGGGATTGGCTCACATGACTGTGGGGATTGGCAAGTCCAAATTCCGTAAGGCACACCACGAATTGGCAGCTCCAGTGAAGGATGCTGAGTTCCTCAGGAGAAGCCGGCTGGCTGAAGAAGAGATAGAAATTCTTCTGACTTCTTGAATCCTCAGCTCTGGCTTTAAGACCTCCAACGGACTGGATGAGGAAACTTCACCGCCGAGGGCATCAGCTGTAGCCTACACAGGCAAGTCCATCTGTGAAAGACCCTCACGGTAACAGTGAGGCCAGAGCTGGCTTCACCACGCAACTGGACACCAGAACCCAGCCGAGCTGACCCACGAACTTAACCGTCACACTTCCCTGGAATACCCACCCCGTCTCCTTCCCCTTGGGAGCTCCTCCTTTCCACCAAACTGGGTGAATGACACACCACCGTCCAGCTCTCTTTGAAGAAATGCTGCACCACGGATGGTGTAAATGATGGTACTGGGTGCGAAGATGAACACAGATACGTGTCAGACAAACAGGTTTTAGAGAAGGCAGATTCTGAGTGTGACTGATTTAAGAACACCTTCATTTGGTTTGCTTCCATTTTTTTTTTCTGTAGGCACAAGAGTGAATACATGATTTTTAAAAATCTATGTCTAAACAATGTAGGGGGCGGGCCACGGTGGCTCAGTGGCAGAGTTTTCGCCTGCCAGGCCAGAGACCTGGGTTCGATTCCCAGTGCCTGCCCATGTGAAAACTAACTAACTAACTAACTAAAGTAGGTCTTCAAGTAAATCTAAACTAAAAATTCTAGGTGACAAAGAGCACTGATTCATAGTTTAATGAGCAGCATCCCCCCTTTCAGTGGTGCATATAACGATAGGAAATTGATCATAGATAATACCTTTGGAGGAATGTACTAGAAGGAAACAAAAGGCACCTTCAAGCATGTGGAGGGTTTAATAGAGACTATTGACAAAAGGGGGGTGCCGGGTTTAGGGAAGTCATGAGGCTAGTAGAGGAGCGCAGGGTAAAAGATGCTGAGACGTGCTACGGGGCTGACAGTGCCAGCGCTGTCTCGGGGACCCAGGCAGGGGCGGGTGCAGGGGGAGGCAGGAGCTGTGGCCCTGCAGGGAGGAGCAGGGCCAGTCCACAGCCGTGAGGAGCGCCTTGACCTTCCCACCCTCTGATCTGCGGCAGGTGCCACCTTTGGGCTGCCCCCCACCAGCAGCCGGAGGGTGCAGCGGGCAGTGAAGCAGTCGCGGGGTCAGCAGCCTGGGGCCAGCTCAGGGAGGAGAGGGGCGGGAAGCGGATCAGGAGAGGCAAAGGGAGGTCCGCCTGGCACAGTCCAGCCCCTCTAAGCCCTTCTCCTCGATGGATAATTTGCGTTCTGTCTGCAATAGTCACCTCTCAGCTGTTAGTTACTTTCGCTGCAGAATAAACTACCCCAAAATGTAGTGTCTTAAAACAACGAACACATTATTATTTCACCCAGTTGCTGCGGGTCAGGATTCCAGGAGCGGCTTAGCTGGGTGCTCCTGGCTCAGGGGCTCCCATGAGGTTGCGGTGAAGACGTCGCCCTCCCCACGGGGCCGCAGGCATCGGAAGGCCTGGCCCGGGCTGGCGAGGCCGCTGCGGGGCGCTCAGCGCGGGGCTGGCAGGTAAGGAGGCCTCGCCCTTCCCCAGGGCCGCCCGAGTGCCCACCTGGCCCGTGGTGGGCTTTCCCCAGAGCAGCGTCGAGGGCCTGCAATGTGGCCTCGCTTGGGTTTTTCTTTTCAAACCATCTCAGAAAGGCCCCCACCCCCAGCTCGCCATGCCTTTCCTTCGCCCGGTCTCTCTAGTGCATTTGCTCTATTCTCTTGGGATTTGCTTGGTCTGTGCGTCTCACCGGCGGCTCAGTCCCACGAAGGCGGGCCCGGTGCTGCTGCCCCGACCCCTTGCCCTGCACCCGCGCACACACATGCCCTTTTCTCATTGCAGGTGACAGTTCACGTCCTGTGTTTCCCGCTTCCTCAGTGGCTCATCTTATGGCACAGAAACAATGTTCTACTTTATAAGAAACTAAACTTTATGCAATGGGTAGTTCCTTAATGATGAATGATCGCAGACAGAGCGCTCAGCCGGACACAGTGGCCGAAGTGGGATGGGCTGAAGCTGTCTGCCCGCTGGGAGCTGCTGAGTCGCCCACTGGGTGGCCCCTTTCTGCCTTCGCCTCCTAGACACACCTCGAGCTCAGGCCCCGCTGGCCGGGGCTGGGCTCTCTCTCTTTCTGATAAAGGTTACATTGAAGACACCCTTTGCAGGGCAACTACAGCTTACGTTTGTGGTCCTGGGGGCCCTGGTTTGAGAAATCCTGAGCCAGGCCACCTGTGAGCTCCTGCCAGTGAGGGCCAGCTGGGCTTCTTTGAGCCCAGTGGTGGGACTGCCTTCCACTGAGCAGCTGGGAACCCTCCCTGCCGCACTGGGCACGGGGAGCGTCCTGGTCCCTGCCACCCTGGCATGGCTGCAGAGATGGGCTCTGCACAGCCAGACCTCCTCGCTGGGGCCCCAGCCCGGGCTGCAGAGCCCTAGTGGAGCCCAGCTTTGCCAAGGTTTTGGGTGGCGGGCTGAAGCAGCTGTCCTGTTCCCAGGAGCTGGCGTGCCCCGGTCTGGGAGCCAGCGCTGGCTGTGAGAGGCACTTGGCCCTGGCTTATCGCCCAAGGTCCCAGGGTAAGGGTAAGGGTGGCTCTTGGGTCTCCTGAATGGCCAGGCCAGCGGGGCTGGGCGCGGCTTGGAGGGGGCCCCGGGGTATGTAAAGGGGCCCCTTGGCAGCAGACCCTACTGCTCCCTGCCCGCAGCACCATGGCCTTCCTTTGGCTCCTGTCCTGCTTGGCCCTCGTGGGGGCCTCCTTTGGTGAGTGCGGGGGACTGGAGGCCAGGGAGGAGGTCCCGGACCACCCCCGGGACCACAGCCAGGTCCCATCAGGAGGGACGAAGGAGATCTGAGCCTCGGCTCCCTGCACCCTCGGGCCTCAGCCCAGCACCCAATTTGAGGCTTCAGAGAGGAGAGGGGTCCTTCTGGAGCTTTCCGAGCCCCCCACCCTATGCCAGGGAGAGGAGCAAACTGGGCCCCGCCATGGCCTGAGGCTCCAGAGGGGGCTCAGGTGGGGAGGGCTGTGGCCCCCCGAGACCCTCCCACGGCTTTCCTCCATCATGCCGGGCACCTGCTAAGCGTCGTCTTCTCTGTTTTTATAAGATTATGAACTTGTTAAAAATACAGAAAGTTATATGATGTCCACATCCCCACTACTAGAAATTAACACCTTTTAACTTTTGCAAATTTGCTTCAGAAATGTAAAACAAAACAGAACAAAAAAACAGGCTCAGGTTGAGCTAAAGCTCTCTCTGCCCCTCTTTCCCTCCTTGGAAGGCAAATTCTATTCTGAACTTGTGTGCATTTTTTCTTTTATGGGTTTCTGTGAATTGACTATATATTTATATCGCCATAAACAATGTAGACAATTTTTAATTTTAAAGTTTATGGAAACAGGATTGTATTCTATGTGAGTTTACAATGTGCTTTTTCCCACTCATGTAATGCTTGAGATATATTCATGGAGGCATGTACATCCGGGTCGTTCATTCATTCTAATCATTATAAAGTGTTCTCTCATGGGAATACACCAGTTTCTTTCTTTCTTTCTTTCTTTCTTTCTTTTTTTTGCCATTACAAAAAATAGCTTATTATTATTACTGTTTTGGGACAATAACAATCTTCAGTGACCCGCTCTGTCCCCACGTCCTGTGGGCTGGAGTAGGAGGTGCCGGGCCTAGGACAAGGCACCTGTGACCCCAGCAGCACCGAGGCTGGGCTGTCCGGCTGTGCCTGTGCCACCGTCCGTGGCACTGGGAAGCCGCAAAGCAAGCACTAAGTCACTGGCCCCGACTTACCACACTTTAGGCATCTTAGGCCCACCTTCTCCTTTCTGATTGTTCTATGATGATTGCTGTCTTCTGTTTCTTCAATGTGTCCTTTTATGGTGTGGGTTCAAAGTCCCATTTTATTAAATAAGACACCAAATCTTTTTTTTTTTTTTTTTAGGGTATTCCACTCTTTTTTTTTTTAAAAAAATTTTTATTAATGAAAAAAAATTAACAAACAAAACATTAAGATATCATTCCATTCTACATATACAATCAGTAATTCTAAATATCATCACACAGTTGCATATTCATCATTTCTTAGAACATTTGCATCAATTTAGAAAAAGAAATAAAAAGACAACAGAAAAAGAAATAAAACGATCACAGAGATAAAAAAAGATTTACATACCATACCCCTTACCCCTCACTTTCATTTACCACTAGCATTTTAAACTGAATTTATTTTAACATTTGTTCCCCCTGTTATTTATTTTTGTTCCATATGTTCTACTCTTCTGTTGATATAGTAGCAGAAAGGAGCATCAGACACAAGGTTTTCACATTCACAGAGTCTCATTGTGAAAGCTATATCATTGTTCAATCATCATCAAGAAACACGGCTACTGGAACACAGCTCTGCATTTTCAGGCAGTTCCCTCCAGCCTCTCCGCTACATCTTGAACGACATGGAAGACACCAAATCTTTATGCAACGAATCATTCCTTAAATTGTGAACTATCACAGAAAAAGAGAATGTAGCATGAGCACAGCGGTGTAGAATGGGATCATTTTACTCTCCCATCAGAAAAGGGAGAGAGAGTTCTCCATTCCCCACGGATTTGGGATCACCAGATTTAACTCCACACCCCCTCCCCCACCAATCGGGGGATTCAGCTGCTGCTCTAAGATCACACAGCAAGGAAGGCTGGCTCAGAGGCTGGGGCAGGTTCCGGTTCTCCCTCCTGTCTTGTGCTCCTGCAGGCAGCCTGGGTGGTGGCCTTGGTCCCTCTGCATCCCTGGAGGCCTGAGTAGGGTCAGCAGGCCATGGCTAGGGGATCCTTGAGCCGGGATGCTGGGGTCCTGGGGAAGTTGCTGGAGGAGGGGGGAGCGATGCAGGAGCACCCGGGCTGGCCTGGACGGCCAGAGGCAGAGCCCAGGGGCTTTGCAGTGGGGCCGCGTGAGGTCCCAGATGGCTCAGCGCTTCCTCCGACCCTCTCCCAGGCTGAGGCATCCCCGCCATCCAGCCCGTGCTGCATGGCCTGTCCAGGATCGTCAATGGGGAGGATGCTGTCCCGGGCTCCTGGCCCTGGCAGGTGTCCCTGCAGGTGAGGGGGCCCTGTGCACATTTGCGAGGGGTCTGTCACTCTGGGGTGTGGGCCAGGCTGGCGGCCGCTGCCCCGGTTGGTGTTGCTGATCCTCTAGCCAGCGCGGAGCCCTCCGTCTTCCTCGCAGGACAGCACCGGCTTCCACTTCTGAGGGGGCTCCCTCATCAGCGAGGACTGGGCGGTCACTGCCGCCCACTGCGGGGTCAGGTGAGGGCCCTGGCAGGCTCAGGGTGTCCGCTACCAGCTCCACCAGGGAAGGTGGGGAGGGCACCGTCCTAGCCTTCACGCCCCCCATGCTTGGTCTAGAACCTCCGACGTGGTCGTGGCTGGTGAGTTTGACCAGGACTCAGACGCCGAGGACGTCCAGGTGCTGAAGATTGAAAAGGGGTGCGCAGGCCCTGCTGGAGGCGCTGAGGGGCTCAGCCACGGCGCTGGGGGCAGGAGAGGAGAGGAACCCCGGGCAGCTTGGGAGACACGCTGGGTAGGGGTGCGGGGGGTGGGTGGCCGCCCCATAGTCCTCATTTGGGCTCCTGTGGGTCTGATTCCCCTGGCTGGGCCTCCAGGAAAGGAGTCCGTCTCCCTGAAACCCGCAGCCCATCCCCGAGCCTCACTCCGTCGTCTGGCCCCCGACCCGCAGGTTTTCAGGAACCCCAAGTTCAACGCGTTCACCGTCAGCAATGACATCACCCTGCTGAAGCTGGCCACGCCCGCCCGCTTCTCCCAGACCGTGTCGGCCGTGTGCCTGCCCAGCGAGGGCGAC
>PVIY010061634.1:0-11186 GCA_004026745.1 Myrmecophaga tridactyla | reverse complement strand
CACTCAAATGGGTGGAGACATGTCATCCCCTAATCCAGTTTAACAACCATTCTTGACTAAATCACATCACCTAGGGAGATGATCTCATTACAGTCTCAAACATACAGTATTGAATAGAGATTATTCTACCTTTATGAAATGGGATTTATATTAAAACATGGCTTTTCTTAGGGGGCATACTTTCTTTCAAACCAGCACAATCACCCTATTATTAACACCTTGCATTGGTGTGGAACTTTTGTTATAATTGATGATAACATATTTTTATAATTGTACTATTAACCATAGTCCATGGTTTAATTTAAGATTCACTATTTGGTAGTGTAGTTCCATGAACTAAAAAAAATTATTCTGTTACCATATATATATCTAACATTTCCTCTTTTAATCACATTTGGATACATATATATTTTAGTGTTGCTAATTACATTCACAATGTTGTGTTACCACCACCATCCCTTACTAAAACATTTCCATTATTTCAAATAGGAATTCTATACCTTTTAAGCCTTAACTTCCCATTTCCTAACCCTACCCCATTCCCTGGTAATTTATATTCTAGATTCTCACTCTTTGAATTTGCTTATTCTAAATGTCTCAAATCAGTGAGATCATATAATAATTGTCTTTTTGTCTCCAAATTTTATTTATCCAGTCATTGGTTGGATATGGGCATTTGGGTTGCTTTCATCTTCTGGCAATTGTGAAAACTGCCACAGTGAACTTCAGCGTGTAAATATCTGTTCAAGTCCCTGCTTTCAGTTCTTTTGGGTTTATACAAAGTGGTGGGATTGCCAGGCCATATGATAGTTCTATACTTCCCTTTCCAAGGAACTGCCAAACTGTTCCACGGCAGCTGCAGCTGTTTAATTTGCCACTAGCAATGAATGATTTTCTGTTTTTCTAATAGCAGCTATTCTCATGAGTATGAAATTGTATCTCATTGTGGTTTTGTTTTGCTTTTTTGGCTAATGATATTGAGCATATTTTCATGTACTTTCTGTCCATTTGTATATCTTCTTCAGAGAGAGATGTCTGCTCTAGTCTTTTGCCCCTCCATTTTAAAAGAGGTTTATTGAGATATATTCACATACCATACAATCCAACCAAAGTGTGCAAACAATGACTTGCAGTATAATTACAGAGTTGTGCATTCATAACCACAATCAATTTTAGAACATTTTCATCCCTCCCAAAAGGAAAATCCCATATCACTTAGCAATCACCTCTCAATCCCTCTATCCTTCCTCAGCCCTATATAACCACTAATCTAATTCTGTCTCTATAAATTTATTTATATTTTCCTTTTATATAAATGGAATCATACCATATTTAGTACTTTGTGTATGGTTTCTTCAGTTAACATAATGTTTTAAAAAATTATTGTTATTTTTAAAATTAGAGGTGTTATAGGTTTTTGAACTCTCTCTTTTAGGGAAAGGGCTGGGGTGACAGTTGGGAATTATACACAAAGGGATTTAAGAGTAAAATAAAATGGATATACTGAATCTGTGTGCTTGAAATATACCTGGACACTGTGTAGACTTCTTTCTTCCCCTAGAATGGCTACTAAAATTATGAGTAAGTCAAATACTTGTGAAGCTATGTGGCCTCAACTGCTTGACTTTTCTCATTTGCTTCATAGAAGGGATCCAGAATTGGGAGATGTCAGCGGGTGCTTTTTTGTGAGTTGGTTTGCACTGTTAAGCCACCACGGTAGCCTCATTTGCTCTCTGACCTCTGCTTCTTCTGATACCTGGGAGGGGGAAGGTTCTGCCTTATCAACAATGTTGCTGATAAATGATATTTTCCTATAAAAATATATAAAGGCTTTGCCAGAGAAGTTTCACACTCTTCTTAAATACTCTCTAAAATTATCAGGATATTTAAAATTACTACACTATTAAAATATGTCACTGCTGTCAGATTTAATATTTTCCTTCAAAACCAAGCTCTGGGTTCTTTAAATTTTAAGACATTTCCCAACCAGAGTTTTCTAACAGGATCATCTATTTTTGGTATCATCTATTAACAGGCAATTCTTTTCTTTCTTAAGAGTGTTCTTAATTCTACGTTCACAAAAAGGAGAATGCCCTTTTTGATGACTATGAAGATCCCAGAGATGTGACGCCAGCATTTCTTCGCTGTTACTGATGCATATACTGCTGTTCACCTCGGCAGAATTGTTAATTAACACCATTGTCCCAATTCCCTCCTATTTGTTATAAATTACCTTTGTTTGTTATAGAAAAAACTTTGAGATATTTTAATGTTAAGGTCTTTGGTTTTTCCCTTGTGTCCATTTCTGAATTCTATGAAATAGGTGAATATAAATTCTAATATGCTTTTGTTGTTCTTTATTGGCCAGAGGAAAGTAAACAACTTGATTTTCCTCAGAGCCTGTCTCATGCCTCATTAACTGCTGGGGGTTAGCAGACAGCAATAGCATTACATGGCTCTGCAGAAACAACTGATTTATTTTTATGAGTAAGTTATAGTCTTTAAGACATGAGCACCAAAGTCACGAGAGGTGTTGTATACATCATCAAAATGAAAGATGCTTTCTTATGTGTCATGAAATAACCCATGCATGTAATTCTTTTGAGGGGGAAAATAAACAGTTGCTTAGAACAAATTGATTTTTTTTTAAACCGTGTTGTATAGTTGTCTTTCCAAAATCTGTGATTTGGTTGCCTTGGCAAAAATCGAAAGGCACAAAAATATTAACCATTCTTTCAGTAGCATCTACATCTCAGAAGAATGTGAAAGTTCACATTTTCTTGGCTTCGAGCATGATCTTTTCATCCTATGTTTTTGCAGATTTTATTGTGATATATTCACTTATACAGTCCATCCAAGTTATACAATCAATATCTCACAGTATCTTTTCATCCTATTTTTAAGGAAAACCTTCTCCATTCAAGAAACTGCCCCCCCATCTCCTTAGGACACATTTCTTATGTTTAGAAACGTGTATCTTCAAAAAGTATGATGTTGATGAAGAACAGGATCAATCCATGTCAGAGATGGTGGGTAGAAACTGTTAGCTTTTGTAGACATGAGGTTAATATAGAATGCTATTTGGATTTGTGAAACAACAATAATGACCTTACATTTTACAATATTTTACTGTTTACAGATTGCTTTTTCTTAATAAGCCTATAAGATAGGCCTGACAGGTATTTTTTGGACAAGAAGACCACATCAGAAGTTAATTTAGAAGGCTATTGGATGGTAGAAAATCAGGCTAAAATGCAGTTTTTCTGTGCAATGCTCTTTCCATGAGGGTCCTGGGTCTTAATTTTAATCATGATCTCAGTTATTTGTAGTTGCTTTTCAAAAGGCTGTGAGGAAACTGTTCCTTGATAGCTTGCCATTAATTAGAGCATGAAACCCAGGCTTGTGCATCAAAAGCTCTGAGTTCTAATTGGACTCTTTTATTTTTTAACGTGAAATATAACATATAAACAAAAAAGCAATATATTTCAAGGTACATTGTAACAAGTAGTTATAGGACAGATTTCAGAGTTTGGTGTGGGTTGCAGTTCCACAGTTTTAGGTTTTTCTTTCTAGCTGCTCTAAGACACTGGGGACCGAAAGAAATAGCAATATAATGATTCAATTGTCATACTCATTTGTTTAATCCTATCTTCTCTGTTATAATTTCTTCTCCTTTCATCCCTCTCCCACTCTTTAGAGGTATTTGGGCTATGCTCATTCTAACTTTTTCATTTTGGAAAGGACTGTCAATAATATGGGGTGGGGATGGAAGTAGTTGATGTTCTTGGAGAGGCTGGCCCCTCTGGATTTCAGGATTTAACTGGCCTAGGAACCCATCTGGAGGTTTCTGGAAAGTAATCTCAGTGCATGAAACTTTTGTAGAATCTCAGATAAAGCCCTGGGTATTCTTTAGGGTTGTCAGGAATGGTTTTGATTGGGCAATTAGCAAAATCTAGTTGAAGCTAGTATAAGAGTAGCATCCAAAATAGCCTCATGACTCTATTTGAACTCTCTTAGCCACTGATAGCTTATTCTGTTATGTTTCTTTTCCCCCTTTTCAGGAAGTTGTTGTTGATCCCAAGGTGCCAGGGCCAGGCTCATCTCTGGGAACCATTTTCCCACCTTGCCAGGGAGACTTTCACCCCTGGATGTCATGTCCCACATAGTGGGGAGGGTAATGATTTTCTTTGCACAGTTGGGCTTAGAGAGAGAAAGGTCACATCGGAGCAACAAAAGAGATTTTCTAGAAGTAACTCCTAGGCATAACTATAGGTAGACTTAGCTTTTCCACTACCGAAATGAGCTTCACAAGAGCAAGCCCGATCAAGGGATTTGCCTATTGACTTGAGAGTCCTTAATGTTTAAGCCAGTATCAGGGGATTCCCTGGGGGTAAAGCTTAATAGTTCCATGTTTTTTACTCTTATTTCTCAAGGGACTTTGACAATACTTTTAAATTATCTGCTCAACATACTCTGGGATATATCCAGGTATTATGTTAAGCTATTCACAATTATAAGTCTGATTGCCTCTTTTGATTCAGGGAGGATGCAGCCTTCGTTTTCGTGGCTTACAATTAGCAAAATATTTCTCTAAGGCCTACACAATGAAAAATCTGATATTAGGCATCATGGCACCAAGAAGTATGAAAAGTCATTTCTTTCTAAGCATATACAGCTTGCTTTTGGAGACAAGGTTTATTGAAAAGAGTCAATTCATAATAGCAACAGAGTGTCATAAAGCAGTTGGGTCATTGCATCCTTAAAAACTGATATCTCTTTCAGTCCTTCCCTCATTTTTGCTTTTTTTTTCCTCAGAAAGCTAAAATGATTTGGCTTTGTTTCTCAGAGAGGTAAAATGATTGTAATGGAGTGCCGCAGTTGGCTAATAGCAGAGCAGTGCTTAGACCCAGATGCTTTGGTGTATGGTTGAATGTTTCTCTGCTTTACTACATTATGCTGCTACAGCAGTTGGGGAGATTGTTAGTGAATATGTTCTGAAGGAAAAGTCACCATATTCCGAGATTCTAGGCCACAATGAAAGAGAAATTTGAGCTGGCCTTTCAAAGATGGGCAGAATTTAGATAAAGAGTAGATCAAGCATCTCAGATTAGAGAACAGGGATTAGATAGATTTGAATGGGGCAGGCCCTTTATTCTGTTTGAAAATATTGGGAAATAAAGCTTAGAAATCTAACTCAAGAATGAAATCATTGTGATATTTTATGGCGATTTCATTTTGTATTGTAGAGCAGGATAGATTGCTACTTGAGAAACTAAAATAAGAGAGGTCAAATAGATGGTTATTGAACCTGTTCAGGTATTAATGATAAGAGAGCCCAAAGAACATGGTAGTTGTGGAAATTAAAAACAAGTGATAGATGTGAGAACTCTTGAAGGGACTACTGATAGGAATCAGTGATAGCTTGAAATAAGGAAGTGACAGAAAAAATGCAGGCAAAGGACAGAGAAAATGCAGGCAAAGGAAATTGAAGTTTGAGCTTTGATTGGGGAAATAAATGAGAAATAAACTGTACTGAGCAGAAAATGAGAAGTTAAAGGGAAAGCCAGTTTTGAGGGGAGGGTGATAATTTTGTTGGGCTTCACATAAGAGAGTTACATCTAAGTGGAATCCTTCAGAAAGTAGGTAGAAAGACATATTACTAAAGACATCATGGGCTGAAGGCACAGACTTGGGAATTACTGCATTAAAAAGTGGTAGTTGAAGATAAAGGAGTGGAATTAAACTCCTAGTATGGGAGGATGGTAGGAGAGTTTTAGGAAATATCCTAAAGTTTTATGGGGGAAATGGTCAGAGGAGATAGGAGTCAGTACAGGAAGTCTAGGCCCAGAAGGATCTGGGTCAACCTAGGAGCAGGAAAATCAGAAAGATGTAACAGGAAAACTCACTTTCAAGAAGCAAGAGTCACTAATTTTACAAGAGGATAAAAGTTGTATATTTTTAAAATTTTATGTTGAAAGAATATTATGACAAAATATATTAATTCTTGTTTAACAAGCCCAGGAGATCCATTAAATCTTGTTTACCAATCTTGCTGAAATGTGCAAGTAGATGACTGTGCCGGTCTGAAAGGATTATGTACCCCCAGAGAAGCTACGCATCCATCTTGTGGAGGCAGCCATTGCTTTTAATCCCTATTCAGTACTGTGGGTTGGAAAATTGATCAAATAATCCCCACAGAGATGTGATGCACCCAATTGTGGGTATTAACATTTGCTTAGAGGGAGACGTGACTCCACCCATTCCACGAAGGTCTTTATTTTACTGGAATCCTTTAAAAAAGGAAACATTTTGTACGGAGCCACGAGAACCGCAGAGCCCATGAAGCCAGAGACTTTGGAGCTGAAGAAGGAAAACGTCCCCGGGGGAGCTTCATGAAACAAGAAGCCTGGAGAGAAAGCTAGCAGAAGTCACGATGTTAGCCACGTGCCTTTCCAGTTGAGATAGAAACCCTGAACTTCACTGGCCTTTCTTGAGTAAAGGTAACCTCTTATTGGTGCCTTAATTTGGACATTCTCATGGCCTTAGAACTGTAAACTTGCAACTTAATAAATCCCCCCTTGTAAAAGCTGTTCTATTTCTGGTATAGAGGATTCTAGCAGCTAGCAAACTGGAACAGAGACATTCCTAGAACTTGGTTGGATTGTTTTCCATATTTTCTAAAAAATAAAGAAACAGATCCAGCAAAATAAGCAAAATTCTGTCAAATAAACAACCTTAAATGGATGTATAAGAAATTCACTTTTTATTCATGAAAGTATCAATCTCACTTTGATTTGTTTCATCTTCATTTTTTTATGGTGTTAAAATTTCACCATTTTTTTAAGCAGAATTTCTAATTAGAATGTAGAGGAATTGGATGACTGTTCTTTAATTTTTCTGTGAAGTATCACCCCAAAGAAAAAACAAATAGATTTTGACAAGTTATAAAAGAGATTATTTTCAGAGAAGACTGTCTTAGTAATTCTAATTAAGAAGATTTGAAGCAAAGGTTCTTCATTTCCTAAATCAGTTTGGTAAAAAAGAAAAACAGAGTCTTTAAAATAAACATAGTTTTTTTTTTAATTGGTGAGAGTAGAGAAAGGTGAGAATTACATTACAACTTTAGATGTGTGGAGAATGTAATAACTTTAGTAGGTTTACTGTGAACTGTTGACATTCAAAGTTAACATAATTTTCATTTTCTTGTTTTTTGTATCAGAAATTAGAACATACTTGAAATTACTTTCTAAAACAATGTACCCTAGATCTTCTTACTTCTTACATTTCTTCATACCTACTGTCAAATGATAGAAAAATATTTTATACATGAATTATCTTAGGCATCATAATATGTCAACATAATGAAGTTGATTTTTTTACATATGAAAATAACTCCTTAAATTTCATGTAGTGCTTGTCAAGGCTGAAAAAAAAACCTGTCAAAATTTTTAAAGATAATACCTAAAATTTTTTTGCTTTATTTTTTCTGATTCATATTAAAATTATTTTTACAGTATTGATTTTTATTTTGAGTGATGAGAACGAATGTTATTAAATAATTTAATCTGAGGAGAATATTATTTGTATAATAGATAAAAAAAATCTATGAGAGATTTGAATCTTGGGCTCCTATATCTAACCTTTTACTTTCATACTATTATATATATATATTTTTTTTTTTTTGCATGGGCACGCACTGGGAAGCAAACCTTCGTCTCCTGCATAGAAGGTGAGAACTGCCTGCTGAGCCACCGTGGCCTGCCCCATATATATATATATTTATTTTTTTCTCTCAAATTTTCTATCACAGAGCCTGCTGCATTTATATCTTTTCCTAAATAAAAAATGGAGAAAGTCAAAAGTGGGGATATTCATAAAGGTCTAGATTTTGGACAGAAATGTTTAATTTGACATATATTTAATGCTCACACTACAAAAAAAAAACAACAGATTTTTGTAGCAGCTTGGAAAAATTCTGAAAGATAAGAAAGAAGAAGAGATCTTGGGTCTTGGAAAGTTCCCTAGTAGCCTCTAGGAGGAAGGAGGAACTGATGATTGAGGCCTCCATGAGCTGAGGATCTGAGAACCAGAAGAAACCAACAGGCTGGAGGTGAGGATATAGGGATCAATTCTGAGTCATAAAGCTAAAAAAGATCCCGGTCATTTGGATGTAGTCACAGATGAAGAAAGATACTTCAAAGTATTATCTGCAAAAAAGCAAGAATAATTTATAAGCGTGTCATTGATACTGGGAGAAAGAAATGGGCAGAGAGACAGATCCTGAAAAATTATAGTGTGCAAAGGGTATAATACCCATTTTTTGAATTTAGATGTGTAAATTATATAGCTAATGTCGTTATTTAGTAGGCTGTTTTTATAATTTAGTTTTAGAAATGTAAATGTATTGATTAGGCTTCTCACAGATTTTGCTGTGATATTGGTTACCCTAACCCTGTTCTATGCTGTTGAAACTGATTGTGAATTATGCTGCAGGGAATTTTCCATACCCTAACCCCTGTGGTTTGGGAGAAGCTATTATATGTTTGTAGAAAATAGACAAAATTTCTGCAAAAGGATTTCAAACAGTAAAGCTGGACATATCTAAACCAATTTAGGCTGATTTCTGGAAGTCATAAAATTTATGCCATTTAAAGTGCATCTATCAAGTCTGCTTATGAACTTTCAGCATTAAAGTGGTCATCTATTAGACATTGGGACAACCTGCCCCCTCCTAAGATCCAAGTTTCACCTTGAAAACTGAGTGTCTCTGCTAAGAGCCTGAAATAACCTCTTAAATCCTGGAATATAATGGTGATGATGGTTGCACCTTTATGTAACCTGGGCCCTAGAATTCACAAGTGCTTGAATATAACTGATCTCATATGAATAGTTAAATTAATAACCACATTTCCACTCAGAAGGATCTGAGTCACATCTCCAAAGTTCTTCATATAGCAGTCAGAGGACAGTCCTCAGAAGATGGTGGTGCTACAGTGTGCTCAGATACAAGTATTGTCATATTTTTTTCCTTTGGTCTCACCACCCATAAGCTCTGGTATAGCTGCTGCCTGCTAATAGCTTGTCATCAGCTCTGCTAAGGGTGCATCTTTCCATGTTGCCAAGGCCATCATCAGTCTCTGATCTTACAGGTTCTCAGGTTTCAGCTTCAATGTTACATACATAGGGATGTCTTCCCTGACCCACAAGTGGGTGAGCTTCCTCTAGTCTATGCTCCCATAGCACCCTGTACTTCTTCCTTGCAGACTTGCACACTTGTAATTATTTAAGTAATTTCTATATTTCTCCAATTTTAACATATGCCTCCACCCCAAACTTTTCAATATTTTAAAATGTGATGTGGTTTATAATTGAAAAAATCATTTTATGCAGTGATTTTCTTTTTACCATGGAAAAGTTATTGATACAATGATGGTGTGTCTTACAAATGACGGCATCTTAGAATTGAAGTAATATGATATATATATATATATCTTCTCTGCTGGGCTGTAAACTACAAGAGGCCTGGAGAAAACTCTCTTGCTTATCTCCCTCCAATAATTAGCACAGCACCCTGCTTGCAGTAGGGGCTCAAAAAATATTGGAATGATTGCACCTTTCTTGTTCACTCTTCTTTTCATCCTAATAACACCTTATGGGAGATAATTTGTAACCTGAGGACAGAGACCATCCATTCATTTAGAAAATATTCATTGTGTGTCCACTAATCACTGTGTGATGCTGGACTACATGACAGGAGTTCCCATGACAAGTGTGGCAAATGGTTTAATAGAGGTATGCATGAAATAATACAATAACACAAAGGACTCCCTGGAGGAGAGTGGAAAAATTTCACAGAGGAATAGTAGCATTGGAGCTGACCCAAAAGTATGAGTAATTATTCAATAAAGTCATACCCGATCACATCACCAAAAGGATTCAAAGCAAATTACAAACTACATACAATGCAACAAAAGTAAACAATCAGGAGATAAATCATCATGAATAGGAAATGAAGTTAGAATAATAAGGTGAAGCCAGAGGACGATTCTGAATGCAAAACTATACACCATAAACTCCTACACTGTTGCTAAAGGTGGGCTACCCATTCTGTTGGAAATTACTCAATGTTCGAAATGAAAAAAAAAACATTATCAGTTATACTACTTACACTTTCTAAAAACATATTGGTTCCTTAAAAGAAGCAAAGCCTTATTTTTGGCATAATGAATAATTCTCCATTACATTGTGGGTGCTTTTGTTTATAAAAATACTATGCAATCATTAGAGTACAAACTTTTGGAGTCAGACCTGGTTCTTGTCCAAATTATGCTAATTTCTAGCTTTATGTTAAACTCTGGCAAGTTGTGCCTTCTCATTAAGTTTACATTGCCTCATGTGTGAAATGGGAGTAACGTTACAATCTCACAGACTTGTATTGTGAGAATTAAATGAGATAATTTGTGTAAACTACTTACCACAGTGCCCAATACTTAGGCCTGCCCTAATGTTAGCTGCTTTTAGGAGTAGAGAGCTATCATATATTTGTTAACAGGGGTTTCAATGAACGGTAAGAGAATCTGTTTCCAATAGTAAACCTAGTGGTTGTGTGCAGATTGGACTGGGGATGAGGAAGGGACCAATACCAGGCATAAGGAAGCACTTGGGGTAGGAAGGATGGATGGATGATAAGGAGCCGGTGTAACAAGGGAGGGAGCCGATTCCAGTCTCAGGAAATAATCACTGCTTTTACTTCTTTTTTTTTTCTCCTAATGAAAAAAACACTGTTGTTGTTTTTTAAATTCATAATTGTACTATTAACTATAGTCCATGGTTTAACTTAGGGGTTACTGTGTTGTGCAGTTCCTTGGATGACAGTGTTGTTTTTGGTTTTCGATAAATACGGCTGAGTGAACCCTAGACATGGCACTCTGGTTTTCTTTGCATTATGCTTTTGGCTATAGCTTAATAAGTTGACACGCCAGGCAAAATTGAGGCTGGTATTCTGTGCTCAGCAGGTGCCACTGCCTAGAAGAGGTAAAATTTCCCTCGTAACATCAGCTGTGATTTCTACTAGAACACCTTGGATACACTTTTGATATTTTTAAAATAGATGAAGAGTTGTCTTAATAATCTCAGAGATTATTAAAGGTGCAGACATCTTCAGTGTATAATACCTGAGAGGCTAT